>RJWJ010015434.1:0-36196 GCA_004363605.1 Indri indri | reverse complement strand
CAAGTAGAATTACCATTTGATCCAGCAATCCCATTACTGGGCATCTACCCCAAAGAACAAAAGTCGCTCTATGAAAAAGACACCTGCACCCGAATGTTTATAGCAGCGCAATTCACAATTGCAAAGATGTGGAAACAACCCAAGTGTCCATCAATACATGAGTGGATTAGTAAAATGTGGTATATGTATACCATGGAGTACTATTCAGCTTTAAGAAACAATGGTGATATAGCACCTCTTGTATTCTCCTGGATAGGGTTGGAACGCATTCTAGTTAGCGAAGTATCCCAAGAATGGAAAAACAAGCACCACATGTACTCACCATCAAATTGGTAGTAACTGAACAACACATAAGTGTACATATAAGAATAACATCTATTGGATGTCGGGTAGAGAGGGATGGGGAAGGGGGAGGGGCAAGGGGGAGGAGGGGACGGATATATGCACACACAAAGGGTGCAATGCGCACCCTCCGAGAGATGGACACGCTTGGGACTGGGACTTGGGGGGAAGGGGGGCAAGGGCAACATACGTAACCTAAACATCTGTACCCCTACAATAACAAACAGTAAAAAAAAAAAAAAAAGAAAATGTTTCTTCTTTGCAAATTATATTCAAATTTTGAAGGTCTGGACTCCTTCCATACTTTAGTGAACCCAAGAATTCAGAGATCATTCTACAGACAAGTCTGGTCAGCGGTAGAAGAAACAACAAAGAACTGGAGCACTGGAAGGGCTGAAGAAGTAAAGTATCAGACATTCCAAAATTATTTCCAGGCCCTCTGCTGACCTCCTAGAAAACCTCCGGTTTCCACTGAGCACTAGTTAAAAACCGCTGCTGCATTGGCCTCTGACTAGTCCTCCTTACACATGTGGCCAGCCTCCCACCCATGGAGCACAGCGTCCTGGCAGCACAAGAGCTCAGCGTTGTGAGTTGAATGCAGTCGAATGGAACGATAAGTAAGACGAAGTTCATCTACAACAGACCATGAGACAAATGTTCTGGTGTCTTACTCCACTTTTTAAACAAAATCCCTTTCAGCTCTCCCCTTTTGAAAGAAAAGCATGAAAATCATGCACTTTGCTTTTTCCAGATTTTGCTTACTCTAAATGATGCAATCAATCTGTCCCTGCCTTGGATGTCAGCGTGGGGTGACAACATCCAATCCCATCACCAGTCCCACCAGCTCTATTCCGCCAGAAGCCTGACCCTCCCCTGAAAGCTCATTTATAGAAAAATACAATCAAGCAGTCTCCAAGGGGGCTGCCCCCTAGGGAACTTTTGTGTCATTGCCTTGAGGAGAAAGAAATTCACCTTGAGCTGCAATAAACTGACATTCCCCACATGGTGTCACGTGCCTGATTGAATGCAGAGAAAAATAAATTCAGGCTGCCTGGAATCTATCCTCTGATGGTTGTGTCAGAGCAAGGAGGCAGGCAGGAAGAGGTTGTATAGTTACAGCACACGGCATTCATCTTCCTATGAGGATGAATCAAGAGACAAAATATTCATTCTGTTAGAAACAAAACTGACAAACCAGGGTAGAAAACCGGCAGCTCATTACCATTTCAAAAACCGAGCAGGGGGTTATGCAGGGAATGCAGGAAGCAGAGATGAGACACCAGGACATGTGTGCTCCCTGTAAGGGCTTGACAGGGCAAAATAAATCAGCCCAATTGAAGACACAAAGCAGCCCCAACAGGCAAGGAAGTGGGGAACTATATTTACTCTCCCTGAAATTTCCAAAGCATCTTCGAGGTTAGTCAACTGTGGAAGAACTCAGATGAAAGATGGTCAGAATTGGAGAGGCTGCTGGGATACTCTGATGAGCGCTCTGCCCTGTGTGTACATAGGCAGAGCACACCGGTGTGCTGAGCAAGGCCAGGTGAAAGATACTGAACCCAGGTGCTGGTGCCTTGTGGCTCTCTCCGACCATGGCTGGGCCATGAGCTCACTGGAAGATGGATTAACAGGGCAGATGAGCTAGGAGCTGGCAAGAGTCTGCTGCCATCTGGGAGACCCAATGTGTTAGAGCGGAGCGAGCAAGTCGCCAAAGGTGAGTAAGGAGGAAAGCAGGAAGCCGAGGCTGGCAAACCAGCCACCAGGCACACTGGACAGCCATGGATAGGATGACCATGTGGTTCACTATCCACAGAGGGATGCTTTCTATTAATAGTTATGCCCATACAACTGGAGTAAACTGGGACTGTCCTGGCAAACAAGAATGGAGGGTCACTCTAGTTATGGACTATATCAGGAAAGAAAATGGGAGTGACATCATTTTCGCCCTTCTTTCCTTGACAAATGTCTGATCCAACTCTGCAGTCTGGAAAAAGGATGAGAGATCCTGCTTCAATTGGGCAGCATCTGAGGTCAAGGTCAGCTGCACAAAGATGGCAGCTCTGTCACAAACTGTGTGAGCCAAAGATGCTCCTAAATGGGAACACAGGGAGGTTATTGGATCTGACAGATTGGGGTTTGGGTCCAGACTTTGGCGCTTATTTAACCTCTTTGAGCCCCTGCCTTCTTACATCTAAAATGAGATGTAGAGATTTCTCTGTGGGATAATTGTGGGGATTCAATTGGAGAACATACTCTTACAGATACTAACACGGCTCACCAAGTGTCAGGCACCTTTCCAATCCCGCGCAAGGTTTACCTACATTCACAAGTATCACTTCTTTCAAGGCAGAGTGCCTGGCACAGAGAAAGTTTTCAAAATGTACTAATTATTAGCTGTAATTTTGTCTCTCCACCTACTTTTTTGGCTTATAATTTGCACCGCCATGGGAAGCATGAAGGAAACAGTCATGAGCCAAACATGGTCATTGTCACTGCCCTAGAGGTCTCATGGTCAAATTATTACACAATCAGATATGTAAATACCAACTCTGATGCATTATGTGGAGGCAAACAATGCAAAGTGGTGCGAGGTGAACCTAATGTAGACTCGGTGTTCCGGGAAGATGTCACAGAGGTGGCAGTGCCTACATCCTATGTCCTAACTGCAAGGAGGCAGCCCTGTGAGAAGTGTGGTGAGGGCTCTCCAAGATGAGGGAAATTGTGCTTGCAGAAATCCAAACCCAGGAAAAGACTGGGCCCATCTGAGGACCAGGGGGAAGACTAAAGAGGAGGAAGGATGAGAGGGACGGGGAGGAAAGAGGACTACCCCAAAGTGAGGCTCCAGCAGTGGGTAGTGGCCGTACCACGGAAGGCCTTGATAATCACTGATTCGACACATGTCTATTGTGTGCCTACTATGTGCTCCTCTAGGCACACAGTAGGCACCAGATGACTAAATTTAATAAAGAGGAATGAAAAGCCATTGAAGAGTTTCAAGCTCTGACAAAGCATGAAGCACAACCTATTTACATTTTAAAAGTATCATTCTGACTGCTGAGTGGAAAATCAGTAGAGAAGGGAAGAAGAAGGTGTAGGGACCAAATAGAAAACTCTTGTTGCAATTCAGGAAAGCGCGGATGGCATCTCAGACCAGGGTGATATTGTGGAACTGGAGAGAAGTGGACGGACTAAGAATGTCTTTGGAAATGGTGCAGCTGGAACTCGGTGATACTGGGTGTGGGTAGGAAGAAAGTGGAGTATCAAGAATAATTCTACTCTGAGATTGGGACTCCTAGAAAAATGAAGACTGGGAGAGAACCAGGCTAGCAAAGATTAAAAGTACTGTTTGAATATGTAAATTTTCATATATTTGTCAGATAATAAAGTGACTAACTCAAATAGGAAGATGTGTATATGAAGCTGAGGCCCAAAGAAAACGTACGGCTTAAATGTACATCGCTGAGAGTACTGGGAATATATTATATGTGTTTTTTTTCCCAATTATATATGTTATTTAAAGATGAGGATGGGTCAGGCATAGTGGTTCATGCCTGTAATCCTAGCACTTTGGGAAGCCAAGGTGGGTGGATTGCTTGAGGCCAGGAGTTTGAGACCAGCCTAAGCAAGAGCAAGAGCAAGACCCCATCTCTATGAAAAATAGAAAAAATTAGCTGGTCATGGTGATGCACACCGGCAGTTCCAGCTACCTATGAGGCTGAGGCAGGAGGATCACTTGAGCCCAGGAGTTTCAGGTTGCTATGAACTATGACGATGAGACTGCACTCTAGCCTGAGTGACAGAGTGAGACTCTGTCTCACAAAATAAAATAAAATAAAGATGAGGATGGATGCAATCATATGGAAACCCTATATAAAGAGAAGAGGGCAAAGCATGTTTAAAATCCTCATTTTCCCATGTCATCGCTGACCCTAAGAATTATTATAAAATAACAATAATAATTGATCTTTGGCCAAAAACAGTTTCTCATTATTAGCCACCTGATTTTTTATTATCTTCTATGTAAAGCCTTTCCTCATATTTCTGTTAGGATAGTCTTTTTTAAAAAAATTTATGAGTATTCTTTATATTCTGTGATATTAAACTTTTTCCTGATTATATTGCAAATAGTTCTGTTTGTCACTTATCTTTTATAAAATTCTTTATAAGATAGGATTTGTCTCCTTCCTTTTTTGAGTAGTATATTTTTTGTGGAGAAATTTAGACTTTTCCTTCATGATTTTGCCTTTGGTACAATGTTTAGAAAGTCCTTGACCACTACGAAGGCTTTAAAACAAAAATCTACAATCTCTACTACACATTTCATGAAAAAAATATAAAATAGTATTATAGGATAATTCCCTTTGGGGAAAGCTGTTTCTGTGTTAACAACTTTATTTTTTAGTCTATTGCTGTTTCTATAATAAAAGAGTAAACATTTTATTCATGTGTATTTTATCTCCCAATTAACTTTTAGGTTTGTGTATTCCATTCATATGTTACCTAATCAAATTAATTAATTAAATTGTATAGCATTAATAAGTGAGCATTTATGATTTTTACAATGTATACTACTAATAATAATGGTTAACATTAATTTAGCACATGCTATGCACCAAAATATGCACATCAATTTAAAAGAATAGAGTCCTGGCAACAGATATTTCAACAAACACATAATGGAGTTATCGCTGCCCTTCATCTAATTGGCAAGTCAGAAATTTGGCTGTTGACTGCCTTTTGTAAAACTGTTCCAGCTCTTTTCCTGGAGGCTATCAGGCTAGGAGCTTTCCTTTCTTTCCTAGCCAGGGGCAGACATTTGAAACACTCCAGTATTAAGTTTGACAGCCTCCCACTTGCCTTTTTCTCCACTCCCCAAGCCTCTGGACACCCGGAATCCGAGGCCGTTAGCCTCAGATTCTATTATCCATGTGGACTTCCCTTACTCTCCCCATCCAGAGTTCTCATCAACAAATCCCCTCTCCACCAGCAATGGGACATCGTATTTCCTTAGGACATCTGGTCTTACCTAGAAATTATGGGGAAGGCAGTCTGATTCAATCAATTTATTCTGGAGTATTAATAGCTGACAGTCTTTTGACCTTGACTTGAAAATAAAATTAAGATGTAAAAGGGGAGGGAACTCTGTTCCCAAATGGCTCACCTTGGTGGAATGTTAATTAGTATGGCCACCTGAAGTGAAAAACACCCAAGTAGACATCTTTGGACAGTCCTGCTCCGGCTCACAGTCTATGTGGAGGTGGGGGCAGGAGGGCAGGTGTTTGGAGGGCAAGGGGATGGGAGAAGGTCACTTCCTCTTGATTTTCAGTTTCATCCTTTTCTATACTTCCAAACCCATAGGTCCTCTAAATCAGTGGTCCCCAACCATTTTGGCATCAGGGACTGGGTTTGTGGAAGACAATTTTTCCACCAACCAGGGGGTGGGAGGATGGTTTGGGATGATTCAAGCATATTACATTTAGTGTGCGGCCAAACCTCTCTGCTAATGATAATCTGTATTTGTAGCCACTTCCCAGCACTAGCATCACCACTCAGCTCCACTGCAGATCATCAGGCATCAGATTCTCATAAGTAGTGCACAACCTGGGTCCCTCACATGTGCGGTTTACAGTAGGGTTCATGCTTCTATGAGAACCTAATGCCTACACTGATCTGACAGGAGGCGGAGCTCAGGTGGTGATGGGAGCGATGGGGAGTAGCTGCAAATACAGATGAAGCTTTGCTCACTCACCTGCTGCTCCTCTGCTGTGTGGCCCAGTTCCTAACAGGCCACGGACCAGTACCAGTCCACGGCCCAGTGATTGGGAACCACAGCTCTAAAGTCTCTGCGTTTTGTTTTGTCTTGTTTAGTTTTCAGACCATTTCTTCCACATCGGTGGCAGTGTGGTTCTGGCAGTAGAAGGGAATTAGTAAGGGGAGTGGGGTTCTTGTGTCTGGAAGTACCTCCCCCTGCAAAGGTCAAGACGATGTACAGTGCAAGGCAGCCCCAAACCCTGTCACCGATTTCTTCTCCACATCCAACCTCACATTTCCTGTCTCCAAAGAGTCTCACCAGACCCTAAGTTGGCCAGGCCTTGAGAAAACTGAGAAACCACACTGTCTTGGTCCAACGAAATAGACACACAGGGCTTGCATTTTTCTCTTCCATTAGCATTCAAGTATTTTAATGAATACCAGATTTCACTATTTGTTCCTAGGGGAGGATATTTGAGTTTTCTGTGGCTCTTTTTGCTTTTAATATTTAAAAATCTTTTCCCTCAATGAGGCATAACCATAATTGCATCTGTAAGAAGTAAGCTGTGTTTGGTTATGGGAATTGTTTTATAAATGTGGTGACAAAAATTAACTTCATGATTCTTTTCTAAGGTGCTTTTTAAATTTTTAACAATGCATTTATCAAGACCTGAAGGTCTGTAGGCCAACCTGTATCCCACAGTGTGGGAATACCAACACACAAGGACTTATAAGAAGGCACTGACCCAGGTATATATGGAGAAAAACTCATGTGCAATATAAAGATATTCAAATTGTTCCATCTAACCACAAAGAAGAGCAAATCATTCTCAAAGTATAAAGTGGTTTAAGACAGGGAATTGAGAACTAAATTTGAAGCTGACATCTTGACAGCCTCATGACCTAGTTTCAGGCACAGAGCTATACAAGAGTGACAAATGAGGAAAAAGAAGAAGAGGTAGACTGAAAGAACCAGAGAAAAAGAAGAAAAACAGAAAGAGGGTGATGTGGTGGAGTGAGGAAAAGACAAGACATCAGAAAACAATTTAGGACAAAATACTGTAACAGAATATGGCAGGAAGAATGACTGCTTTAAAGTTGTTCTTTGGTAGGTGATCAGAACATGGAATAAATATTATAAATTTGAGTATTATTGTATTTATGAATATAATTTTGCATTTTTCAATGCAAGAGTGACCAATGCTCGGTCTAATAACACAAAAATCCAGTAAGAACTGAGGAAAGGGATTTAAGTTTTATGTTAATTTTTTACAACTATGGAGATGGCTAACACCAGGCACCACCAATATCTGAAAATTTAATTCCTATGTTTCTGCATGGGCAGCCATCACATTTGGAGAGGATAAGTTTCCCAGGACCTAGATCTGGAGTTCGTAGTCAGTAGATCATCTTAAATCTATGACTTTCTTTTTGACAAGGAGATAATCTCAAAATTTCCCTTTTTAATCTCAATGCCTCTTGGTTTAAGAGACAACATCAGGGTTCCCAGAAAAACTGAGGAAAGAGAAAGCAGACTATAGCATTGCCTGGGGTCAGTGGCCAATCTGCATTTCAGCTTTTAGCCCAACCCAGATCCCCACTAATTTTAACAAAAAGTGGTTCAGCAGAAAAGTACTGCTTGCAGTTTTATTTACTATTATAGGAAATCTTTCTGTGGGGAGATGAGCTTCTTACACAGCATCTATATGGCATTAATCAATTGGATGAAATCTGAAGAGTATATTCTTAGGTGGGTATTTTTAAAACATTTAGGTGTTTGTAGATATACATCTGTTATTGGGCTTCAGTGTAAGATACTGTTTTTGGTGTGAATATTGCTAGAAGGAATGCTCCCAGATGGTCATTCTAAACTCAGAAGAGAATCCATAGGGACATAGTTTTATAGCCAACTAAAGGAATGGTTGAAAAGATTCGGTTCCATGCTATAAAATTAACCATATGCAGTTTTCTAGCAAACAAGCATATGTATGAAAAATTGCTAATAACACGTAGTCATCCCTCAGTATCCTCAAGGACACCCCACGGATACTGAAATCCACAGATGCTCAAGTCCCTTATATAAAACAGGATGGTATTTGCATATAAGCTATGTACAGCCTCCTATATACTTTAAATCATCTCTAGATCAGTTATAATACCTAATACAATGTCAATGTTATGTAGTTGTTATATTGTATTGCTTTCTTATTTGTATTTTTTATAGTTGTATTATTTTTTTTTTCATATTTCGATCCACAGTTGGTCGAGTCCGCAGATGGGAAGTTCCTACTGTGTAGATAGATCTGTTGTGTGATCTTTCTGTTTAGTGCACCCTTTCTAATAAACGGGTTCCCAGGTCCAACCCTGGGTTGCTGGAGAATAAGGCAGGAATTGATATTTCTAGAATACCCTGATGATTTTATTATAGATGGTCTGCAGCCACATTTTTGAAGTAGCCCTCAGCTTTGATAATTACAAAGTTTAAAAGTGAACTCCTGGAGTTTTTCTGCCTCTACTACCTAGAGTTCAATAACATCATTTTTGCTTCACTCCTGATTGGGTAGAGAGAATACAGGACTCAAATACAGTAGTCAAACCCCTTGATAACAGCTCCTTCCAGAAAAATCCATTGACGTTTAAGGCTTAGATTTTGATGACAGTAGAATTGGTTAGATTCCTCCTCCCAAGAATCTGATTGCTTCTGATTTACAAAGGTGCAAAGGAGTCCCCCCTGGGGAGAAGCATGACTGCACACTGTCTCCATTAGAGATTCAAATATACATTGCTGATTTTTTAGAAGAACCCTGACTGAGGCCAGATTATAGGAAAGACATGAGTGGCCGTAGGAGTGACCTCACCACAAGAGCGGGCGTCGGTACGTTAGCCAGATAAACAACATCAAGGCCTAAGGATTACAGGAAGGGAGAACAGAAATGCTCTGGGTATAGTGTGCTACTGGTCCTGGAACTCAGCCTGGCACAGCCATTCTGGCAGCGTGTGCATCACAGGATGGGAGAGGATGCATCAGCAGGCACTTCTCTTTAAACAGCGGTGCTGGGTCTCCCAAACATTGAGTACAGCAACAGTAGCAAGATGGCAGGAGGTAGATACTGCCTCAATGGGGCACGTTCACAGCCCACCTGGATTTGAGCTACAGGGAGTTGGCATTGGGTATTGCAACGTAGTGGGGACTCTACAGGCCAACCCGGGAAACCTTAGACATGTTAGGGGATGGGAGAGTTAAACATACTGTATCTCCTGACATCAATCAGGGAAGTTTTAAAGTCAATGAAATTGGATATTAAAAGTCAATATAACCCATTCATACACCCAAGTAGAGAAAGGTAAGTGAAGTGGTTCCATTTGAGTTGTTCTTTCCTGTTGGCTATTACCCAAATCCACGCAACAAAGGAAATGCTGAAGACTTAACTCCCCCGAGTGACTACTTTTGAATACTCAAAATTCCTTTTGTTCACAGTCTCCAGTTTATGCCTCAGAGATGGAAGGGTTGTTTCTTTTGAAGAAATACTAGGATTTAGGCTGAAAAAATATGTATATATATCTTCCAGGTTAAGTGTTACCTAGCATACTCTCTCATTACTCAAATGCCCATTCTTGTGTCTTGGTTTTTCCCATCACTTAGCAAGGCTGGGCACAGAGGGACCTTTGATGTTTAACAGCTTTGTGAATATTACATGTGCATTTCATTGCGGAGGCCCAGTCCTAGACATTCCACATTCAGGCTTTGATAAGCAGAATCTCAATGGATTTTGTCCAATGCTTAATTTTAAATTCCATTTAACATCCTTTCAAGGTATTTTCAAAGTGAGTGAACTGAGATTTTATTTAAATATAACTTGAACTCTTAAAATGTTTAAGATAAAATTTGGCATAACAAAAATGAAACATTGGTTGAAATAACTGTCTTGGCCATGGGTTGGCGTTCTTTTCTGTAAAGAGCCAGATAGTGAATATTGTTGGCTTTGTGGGCTATACAGTCTCTGTCATGACTTCTCAACTCTGCCACGGTACCATGAAAACACCTGCAAATAAAACATAAACAAATGGATATGGCTAAGTTCCAATAAAACTTCATTTACAAAAACAGGCAGATGGCCCACAAGTTGTAGTTTATTTACTCCTGTTCTAGGGCTTTATATTCTGCCACAGATACTTTTGTTTTGCTTTGTTTTGTTGTGCTTTTAACAATGATAACTGCTTTGAAATTATAGGTGATCCATGAGTTGAGAAGGTGCAGCCATTAGAATTGTGAAATGTCTCTCTCTGTGCAAAAGCATCTGATTGCCAAACAAATGAAAAAAATAAATTAGTAAACAAATATTCCCCCATTCTCCCATGTTAAGAAAAAAATCACAAAGGGAAAATATATGCTAATGTTAACTCTTGGTATCAGAAATTTAAAATAAAGATCTGGTAAATGTGTAGCCTAATTATAAAACCACACACATACACACAGTGAAAAGGATGATTCTGTACAGAAACAATAAAGGCATTACTTTATTATGTGAATTGATGAATATTTGAAATGCATAGCTACATAAAGTCACATCTCCCCATGTAAGCAACAAAGCTGTGTCTCTTGATTGCTGATTAAGCCCATAAATTTGGGGGAATGATAGACATAAACAACTAAAGCCAAAGAGAGAAACAAAATAAAACAAAGAATGAAACTTGCCTTACTTAGCTGTGGTCTCCATTCATGATAACCACCCTCCAAGCCATACAAGTTGGAGAGAAAAACTTGCCTATTAAAGAGGCTGACGGTTTTTCATTAGCAAATGTCATTTCCAAAGATAATATGTCGACTTAAACTTTAAACTTTCCACAGGAAATATTTTTTATAGGCTCACATTTTAGTAAAGGCTTTTTGTCAAGCAATAAATATGCAAGGAAAAAATGTGGTTTTGTAGTTTCTATCATAATATAAACAAATTCCTCATCTAATTCTCCATTTTGCATGTCAGGAAACTAGTTTTATTCAACTTTGAAAAATCAAATGACAAATTCCAAGTGGCTTACCTGGTAGGTCTTCAGTGGTTTCTGTAATTTCTTTGTGCAGCTAGAAAGAAATCCCTTAGGCACTGTTTTGGTTTTTTTTAATTGTACTTAAATTTTAAAGAAAGAGCAATTTGTGTTAGATACTCTTCTGTCCGTGCCTTTTACCTCTTTTTTAAAGTGTAATATTTTTAAATCTATAGTACAATTAATTTTTGATGTACAATTAAAGTTATAGAACTTTAGCATGTGTACAGATTCATGGAAATACTATAAGAATCTGCCACTTCCCAAAATCTCTCACACTGTTCCTTTTTATGTCCCCCTTCCTCCACCTCTACCCAGACCCCACTCCACAACCTCTGGTTTGTTCTCTGTCGCTACAGTTTCGTCCTTTGAGACTTTCATTTAAATAGAAGCATCCAGTATGCAATCTTTGGAAACTGCGTTCTCTCGATCAGCATAATGCCTTTGAGATCCAGCCAAGCTGTTCCATGTATCAACAGTTATTACTTTTTATTGCTCAGTAGTTTTCCATTATATTGATGTACCCTGCTTTGTTTGAAACATAAGTTTTAACTTCACTTGGGTAAATGCCTAAAAATGGGATAGCGAGTTATGTGGTAAGTGCATATTTGACGTTATGAGAACCTGCAAAACAGTTTTCCAGAGTGGTGGGACCACTTTACATGCCCAACAGCAGTGGGTGAGAGTGTCAGTCGCTCCACACCCCCACCAGCATCTGGTGTTGGCAGTAGTTTCTGTAAGTCATTCTAATTGGTATGCAGTGGTGCCTCATTATCTTTAAAAAACAAATAAACAAGTTATTTTTCATTTTCTCTTTCTGAGTCTCTGTTTTACACTTTTTCTAAAAATTTTATCTTGTAACTCCCTACTCTGTCTTAAGTGCTAGAATCTATGCCCTGAAGATTTCACTTGCTCCTTCAACAACTTTCTTTTTCCCTCATTTTTGGTGGTCCCAAGATAATAGTAGATATGATTCCTGTTTCAGAAGGAATAAATTGATGTGGTTAGGTCATGCTGGGGAGTAAGTTGCTAACAGAAAGTGAATCACCCTCTTCAGAGCAACACCCCTCTCTTTGCTGGGGATTGGCCATGTTGATTCAGGTGTGTGTGTCGTGTTTTTTAAGGAGCAGAACTGGATTGTCCTGGCAAGGTAATGCATCTACGAATTATAGTCCAAACTTAGGCTGGCTGTCTAAAGGAGATTTATAACAAATACAATGTATCTCAATATATGTTGACAGCGTACACTGTAATGGGGTTACACAAGTAGTTAAACTTGAAAGCCAAATTTGCATTTGCATATCTAATTCTCAGGCTGAACCTTCTGTGGGCTAATTAACAGTGGTAATGAAAAGAGGGTATAATTTGGGATTTCAATGTAAGGATTCATTCTACATTGAATGAATGTAGAATTGCCAAAGCAGAGAGAGTGCTGAGGGACCAGCCAATAAATGCCTAAATCTTACTCTGGATCCAGTTCCTTGTGGGCCTTGAGGTAGCCCACAAATGGACACAGGAGTAATGAGGAACAGGCGAGTTTGCAGAAGGGTGGAGGTGAGAACGGGAAAATCGATGGTATGAGAACATGCACGAGTGTTGTAAAGAAAGTGTTTGCATTTTATCCATCGACGATTTTCAAGATTATAAGTAATATAAAATTTAAAAATTGTTTTTAAGAGGAACAATTTGATAGCATTATACAGGATACCTTGGAGAGGGTAAAACAGAAAAAGGGAACAGGTTGAGAGGCTCTTGAAATAACCTTGGTCTCGAATCTTTACACAACTTTGTGTCCCATCTCCGGTCAGTCCCAAACTCCTCTCTGTGACAGTCTCATCCTTCCTACCTCAATTAGCACTTTAATGCTTTAGTCCTGGGTTATTAGTAGTTCCAAATATGCTAAACTATTCTCTCCTAAAGATTGTTTGAAATAATTATCTCGTGGAGACCCCATGCATACAGTTAGCATTTAGATAGTGAAGGGCAATGGCTTAAAAAGTTTTTCTCAATAATAGTTTCAGTGTAAACTTTGGATCCTGCATTATTATTTCCCATGAAAAGAGAGATTCAAGTTTGTTACCATGTGAGTCAGTGAAACCCCTCAACAACTGCTCACTGCTAGGGAGCCAGGTGGTGGTTTCCACAGTACATCCTAGCAGGCCCCCCCAAAACCCGTAGTACAGACTAAGTACCTTTCTCAGGGCTACTTGTTCTTGATGAATTTGAAGAGAGGGAGCTGACAGAATCTAAACATTCCGAGGGTCAGGACCCCAGGAAGGGCAGAAACAAAGTCCATGAAAATGATTAGACTTGAAATTCCTGAATTTAGCACAAGGCCTTATATTAAATACATAATAGTCACTTAAGGTGTGCTAACTAACTTGAATTGGATCTCACCATCTTATTTGATGTAACATTTTTTCCTATGCCAATTTCTTCCTTGCTATAAAAACAAGTAAAAATGAGCAGTTGGAGGAAAAAGGGTTTTGAAAGAGAAAAGCACTAACAAATCAGATGCAGAAATTTAAAACAGCTAGAAAACGCTTGGCTCGTGGAGACACGATTGTCACAGAGCCATAGATGGTATACTGTGTGGGATGTGTGTAAATCCCCGTGGGTGGTAAGTTTGTTGATATTAATACATAATCAATCTACCTTTATTTAGAGGTCAGAGGAAAATTTTCCAACAGAAAGTCATCTGATTGGCTGCCAACGTCAGTTTTTCATTCACCCTTATTTTCTACCTGTCAGTAGCTAGAAACAATATAGAAGGGAGAAACGTTTGGGGACAAATCATTGAACCCCCTTATTTTCATTAGACCCTGCTTAATTACATATACTGGGTCAACAATTTAATAATAAAAAAGACTCCAAATGCCAGATAATGTTAATGCTCCTTTTTAATTATCACTTGGCAGAACCAACCCTTACCATCCAATCCCTCCATCAATCAATAACTCAATCATTCTATGCTTTCTGAATGAATCTACCCACCTAAAAGCCAAACCAAACCAAAATTAAAAGCCAACAAACCAAAATCAGTATAGTGTCTCATAAGAAATGTGTTAGCATGGTCTTTTTTAAATATCCGAATGTAAAACTAACTTCATCATTTTGGGGGTAGAATGGCAGGCTTCATTTTTTTAAAAAAATAAAATGGTGTAAGATGAGTGAGAGAGATACTACAGTTAGGAGTACATTACACACATCCGCAGTTCTTCTGTCTAAAGTGGATATCACATGCAGTGCTTCTATACAAGATAACCTAACCAGTACCAGATTGACCTGACCAATCCACATTGGTAAAGATATCTAGTTTTTCTACTCATTAGGAAATCTGTTTTTAATTGCCCAGATTTTCAAAAGCTTCTACAGGATTAATTCCATCATCTTTAGTGTTTTGGCTACAAGATTGGGGGACAAAGTTCCTTTTTGAAAAAACTACAGCATTTCTCATTATGTTACCATTGTCAGAAACTGAGTTTGAAATTTCAGAAGGATTGCAAAGAATTATATCAACCCCATGCATTTCCCCTTTCCACTTATCCCATTTGTCTCATATAATCATGTATCTATCTGCATGTAATTCATCAACAAGATTATGAGATGGAACCCCGGAGATGCCAGGATAACTATACTTTCACAAATATTTCTAGTCTTTGTGTCAGAGCCTCTGTGTGTAGAAATTTACCATTTTCCTTTATGCCAAGTTTTAGTGTATCTGGATTATTGGGTTCTAAAAGAAGAATTAAAGTGAGACGGGTTTTGAGTCTGTTGGTTAACTGATATACAACCTGAGGTAGGACACCTCCTGAATCACAGTTTCTACTGCTATGAATCCTGAGACAAAAAGAAGGTAACTCTATTAGGTTACTAATAGAGCTAGGTTAGACAAAAAGAAGATAACTCTAATTTTCAACACGCCTTTCACCACAAGCAGTCTAACCCCCAAAATAAATTGACTTTTTCGCCACCAATCACCTGTAGTAATTTACATGTTTAGCAAACAAGTCCAGACAGTTTCAGGGCTCCATTCTCTGCTTGTACTCCAGCTCCTGGTGTCTCTGCATAATTTCCAAGCATGGTTTGTCAACCGTAAGATGGCTCCCTAAACAAAATCTCTCGCTTAGCTCTTGAGGTTGTCCAATTCATCCTTTTACTTCCCCTCTGCCTCCATTTCATAACGTCAAAAATAGCCAGGTGGCCTACTGGAATTCACTCTGGGTTAATTAGCCACTGTTTATTTGTAAGCTTCAGTCCTCTCTACTACCGACATGTGCTTCTTATAATCAATGTTTCACCATCTATCACTGTTCATTGTTACCTCTGTTGAGGGTGTTTGGTCACTGGGGCAAGGTTTCAGCCAAACTTTAAGTCAGTTTTCTTCATGTTGGCATGCTGAACAAATATTTCTTGAATAATGACTGCATTTGGCTAGGGAGAAAGAAACTATTCATGTATAGCCCATGGTTTCTATTAAATTTAATGCAAATTTACCTTGTTTATGTTATTAACCACCATTGCATTGACATAATAGTTGTAAAGAAAGATCATATAGCATTTTTAGAGTTCTTTTACTATCAGCTACAATTAATGATTGCTAATAATTGGGCCTAACTTTTAATTTCTCGTCTCCAGCTGACCTTTGTAAACCTGAGAGGATATTGTGAAATAGACTCTCAAAAAATTCCTTTCTCAGGAGAACACCCCCTGCCACTCCCAAAGGAGTTCTAGAGTGGCCTGCAGGGAGGGTGGACAGCAGGGTCGTGGCTGCACACTGGAGGGGACGTGTCTGTCCAGTGTCCCAAGGACAGGGTAGTTAAGTTTCCTTCAATAGGCACAAGGGAGGATGGTTCCCATGAAACTTCAGCTTTGCCCATCCTAAATGTGGTTCAAGGTGCCATTCCAAAAGAATTGCCTTCTCTACTCCCAAGAAACATGTGGCTGGAGTCCTCTCAAAAGGAGGGAGGGAGAGAGAGAATAAATACTATGTGTATTTCTAACACTACAATTTTTTTAATCAATGGCTGAATATCTTCCCCCCACCCACTGCCCCTGCAATTATAAAAACATTTTGCCAAATGTCGAAGGACTTACTATTTGCTCTGTGTCTTGAGTTATTAGAAAGAAGTTTTAACTCCGAAGAGTCAGGTCTGAACAAGCAGCCAATAATGATTTTACACTTCCTTCCAGAAGAGACTCAGCTGCAGTCCAGGAATTCAAACACAAGTGGAAGTAGGAACTCGGCTTGTCTCAGTATCAATAAACTTGTCCTAATAATGAAAGACAAGACTTGTTTGCCAGACCTATAAGGCAAACATATCTGTTTTGTGTACTGAAGGAAACTGGTCCATGGACAGTGTCACTAAATGAAGGCAGAAGTCTTTCGTACTGGAAAGAAAAGCCTAATGAGAACCAAGGGTTGCCTGATTTTACCAAATGCTCTCAGATGCCTGCCTTCAAAAGATCAACTGTTTTTTATCCATCAGTGATTGTCCCTTTTTAGGTGGTCCTGAAACCTATTTAAGCTTTACCAGTCACATTTCTGGGGCTTGATACCAAATCAAGGCAAGCTGATTGACGCTGATTTGGGTTTTATACAAACAAAGCAGGAAGAGTGCACAATTTTCCATATGATTTTTTTACAGCAAAACATCTGACCCTGGATAATTTCATTTATAAGTGAAATTCTGAGATTTATTTATTTATGTTTGTCAGTTCCTTAAAAAGAAAGAGAAAGAGAGAGAAGTTGACTGCCTTTGCAGCATGAAGTTTCATAAAACCACTCTAAAATGGAGTAAAATGAGTTGCTGCAAGGAAATAAAAACAAAATGTTTATGTCCCTATACTCTCTTGGTTGGTGGGTATAGGAGGAAAATAATTTAATTAGGAAAAGGAACCAGGAAATTGCATTAATTTAGTGACTTAAGTATGAAAATTAAGGAGAAAAAAACAAATGTACATCGGCCAGATGCATTTTTCTATTCATAAAATGTACCATTTTCTTTTTTTTCCCTTTTGGGATATGGGGAGTTTATAGGAGCTAAGCAGGAAAGACTGATGTTGTTAGAAGTAAGAGCCTAAGCTATATAGCCATGTTAAGTTTATTCTGTTTGTCCTCTTGCCTAAGATAGTCTCTTTAAAATTCAACTCTTCTGTATTTCATCTCTCTTATTAGAGGCATGAGAAGCAGACACCTGATCCCTGAACTTAAAATCTCGATTGTTCTAGAATGTACTCTGGTTACTATTTAAAAAAAAGAAAAGATCATGATCATTTGTATGTCCCAGCTTGTGAAAGAAAGTGCTCCAGTTGGCTAGCACAGCAGCGTGTAATGGTTAAAGCATAGTCCTTAAAAGCAAAAATCCTAATTTAAATTCCAGCTCAGGCATTACTCTCCGGTTGAATGCAAGGAAATGTTTTCAGCTGCAAAATGGGAGTGATAATTCTCATCTCAAAAGGCCGTTGGGAAGACTAAATGAATCTCAATTTGGTTACCTGTGAGCTGTTGCATGGTACCTGCTCCATGGACCATGTCTGGGCTCTGAGTTCAGCAAGAAGGGTGAGGCATGTATTGTTTTATGTTATTTTAGACAGAAGCAAATCAGAGATTCTACTTTAATCCTCTTTTCCATAATACTAACTATACATATCTATAGATCTACTGCTCCTTTTCCAGCTATTGTTTAGAAACAAATAGAGGCAGTTTGTTCCCTTAGTCATTAAAAAAATAAGAACTGTCATTGGAGGTGCCTGGGAGAAGCAAAGGAAATATAGTGAATACAGGATAGTATTGGCTGCAACAGGAGGAATCAAAACGAGAATAGTTTAAGGGATTTTTTTTTGTCCCACCTTAAAATAGTAAAAAATAAATGCCAAAGGCAGATTTCTCACTTCTTAGACTGCCCTAAATCAATATTTATATCTAGCCCTGATTTTATATTATTTTCCTGAAGGAGGGCCCTCAAAACTGTATAAGCTTGAAACCATTTATACAGCACCAGGATCCACTCCTGCAAATGTCATCTCTAATTAAGTTTCCTCGTCTTGTGTCTGCTCCTCTTCCATACTGAAGTTTTGGTTCAAATTTCGAATGTGGAATCTGGAAGCTGATGTGCAAAACAAACAAAAGAAAAGTGATTGATTAATTGGCAAAACCCTCATACTACAAAAACAGTACTGAAATATGTGCACACAGTGGTATAACGATAAATCACATTTGGGCATTTCTTGCTCAATTATAAATTACTGTTTGGAAACATTCTAATTGACAAATAGCATATACAGAAAAGAATACACAAACCATAAGTGAACAACTGAATGGATTATTACAAATTGAATTGAAGTTACAGCCTTGCAACTCCCACCCATGTCTAAATATAGATCGTTACCAACTCCCCAGAAAGCCCCCTTTTGCACTGTTAATGTACCTTCTCCAATTTTTTTGCAAAAATCTTCAATCCCTCAAAATAGTGGAAATAGCACCATAAATACCTGCACACCTTTCAGTCAAGTTCATCAATTGTTAACATTTGGCCCATAAGCATCATAACACCTCACTCCTAAAAAATCCCATGTATTTCTGAAGAGCAGGATGTTCTCCTATACAGCCACTCTTCTACACAACCATTATCACAATAAATTAAATGTTATTCAGTGACATTGTCTAACATCACGTTCAAATTCAAATTTCCCCTCCTGTCCCCAAATTTTCTTTACAGTTTTCTCCGCATCCAGGATCCGATTGGTGTTTCGGCATTACTTCTAGTTATTACATCTCTTTAGTCTTCTTTTCTACGAAACCATCTCACTACCGTTTTCATCTACAAGACATTGAAAACACAAATTGTCTTATAGAATGTCCCCGTGCTGGGTTTTGAAAGTGGGTCTTCTGATTGTTTTTGTTTGTTATTGTCTGTATTAGTTTCCATACCTGAGGATGCCTACCTCAAATGTTATAGGCAAACCAGCTACATAATTTGAGGGAGCTGTGTAAAATGAAAATGCAGGGGCTCTGGCTCAAAAGGTAGGGGAAATTGCTGTTCAAGATACTAAACTATAAAGCTTTTACTTTTAAAAATGTTTCATTACTGTGAAACACAATGGGGTGGCAGTAATACAATAGTGACAACATAAACTTAACAAATTGCAAACAAAATTTGTTGGCACAATTTTACACAACATAATAAATACTAATAAACACAACACTTTATTAATAATAAATACTAATGTAATTATTTGATTAATCATAAGATTTCTCTGGCTCTATTTTCTGCCTATTCATTTATTAAGTAAATCAAATTTATACTTTTAGCAACTTTATTTTCAATCAATCTAATTGACAACAATTGCTCTTGGCAAATGAAAGATCACAAAACGAATGCTAGTGAGGATGAGGAGAAAGGGGAATGCTTGTATATTGCTGGTGAAAATGTAAAGTAGTACAGCCATTGTGGAAAACAGTATGGAGGTTCCTCAAAAAACTAAAAATAGAATTATCACATGATCCAGCAATCCCACTGCAAATCAGTATATCGGGAAATCAGTATATCAAAGAGATATGTTTTTGCAGCTCCATTCACAATAACCAAGATGTGGACTCAAAGCTGTGTCCATCAACAAATGAATAAATAAAGAATAGGGGTGGTATGTATACACAGAGAAATATTCTTCAGCCATAAAAAAGATGGAAATCCTGTCATTTGCAGCAACAGGGATGGAACTGGAGGATATTATGATAAGTGAAATAAGCCAGGCACAGAAAGACAAATATCATATGTTCTCACTCACATGTGGGAGCTAAAAACAGTGGATCTCATGGAGGACGAGAGTAGAATGGTGGTTATCAGAGGCTGGGAAGGGAAGAAGGTGGGGAGATGAAGAGAAGTTGGTTAATGGGAACAAAAATACAGTTAGATAGCAGGAATAAGTTCTAGTATTGGACAGTATACTTGGGAAATTATAGTTAATAATGATTTATTGCATATTTCAAAATAGCTGGAAGAGTCGTAGTGTTCCCAACATTTGTCCTCTCAAGATCCCATGTTGAAATTTGAGTGAAATGTTGACGGTGGGGCCTGGTGGGAGGTGTTTGGGTTATGGGGGCGGATTCTTCATGAATGGCTTAGAGCTGTCTCCAGGTAATGACTGAGCTTTTACTCTATTAGTTCCCCTGAGAACTGATTGTTAAAAAGAGCCCGGTACCTTTTTCCCTTTTCTCTTTCACTTCCTTCCTCTTGCCAGGTGAGGCCAGCTCTCCTTCACCTTCCACCATGAGTGGGAGCTTCCTGAGGCCCTCACCCAAAGCAGATCCTGGTGTCAACCTTCTTGTACAGCCCACAGAACCATGAGCCAAATAAACCTCTTTATGAATTACCCAGCCTCAGATATTCCTTTCCAGCAATGTAAAACAAGCTATAATAAGACACCAACACAAAGATAAATGTTTGTGGTGCTGGATGTCCCAACCACCCTGACCTGACCATTGCACATTGTGTACATGTATCACAATATCCCATGTACCTTCAAAATATGTATGGGTATGACATATTAATTTTTTAAAAAGAAAAAATCACAAATGACTTTTGATACTTTTTGATTTGGGGAAGGATCTTTCTGCTGCAACTGTTACTAGAACTGTGAAGAGTATTTTAAAGACAACATTGGGAGAAATTTTTGATAAATTATTTTGAAATATAAATCTTGGTATGTCTAGAGCTGATAATTCTTGAGAAATAATTTTTCTAAAAAATTTTAGCTCTTTGTATAAATCATTTTTGTGTAAGTCTGAATTTAATTTTAAGTGTAAATTTATACAATGGCATTTTAATGTTTCCTCTGACATTTTTTGTAACTTGTAGAGGTCACATACAAGAAACCAAAAGTGGCTCAATGATTTGCATATAATTCAAATACCTGTTTGGGGATTTCATTCCTGTATCTTCAATTACAGGGAAACATTAATCTTAAAATTGTTTTCTTCTTAATAGTCGGTTCATCCATAGCTTCATATGAAAATAGTATTCTTTTCCATCAGTGGTGATAGTCTTTAAATTTAACTTCTATTTGTAAACCTGTGGATGTTTGGTTTGCAATGGTGCGGTGGTTTTCAAACCCAGAGATTCTAAACTCTTTGAAGAATTCCATTAACTGTGTCTTAGTCAGTTTGGGTTGCTGTAACAAAGTACCACAGACTGGATGGCTTAAAAACAATAGAAATTTATTCCTCAGAGTTCTGGAGCTGGAAGTTGAAGAACAGGGTGACAGCATGGTCAGATTATGGTGGGGGTTCTCTTGCAGGTGACAGACTGCTGACTTCTTGTGGTGTCCTCACATGGCAGACAGAGCTCCCTGGGGTCTCCTTTACAAGGGCATTGAGTCCCATTCATGATGGTCCCACCCTCATGACCTAATCGCCTCCCAAGGGCTACACATCCTAATAACATCACATTGGGAGTTAAAATTTCAACATATAAATTTTGGGGAGATCAAACATTCATATTACTGAAAATTCCTTGATATGCTTTATAGGAATGTCCATATGTACGCTATTATTTTGAAGTAATTTACTGACAAGATTTACTGCCTGAGCACCAATAGTTCCCGTATGGTTTGTATATGATCAAAACACTTGTTTGTGTGTTCTATCACCCCTCAGGGCATCCGTGGTCCCCTGGACTGCTCCATGCATCCCTGGCAGCCAGCCTGTGGCTGCCTGCTACACACCTGCTCTGTGTCCATGAGCTCAAGCCTATGTGTGCTGCCAAATGGTGTGTCCCTTCTGCTCACAGAACTTACAAAACACAAATTCAAAGGTAAAATTATTAAGAATTTCAAGACAGAACAGCAAAGCATTAAAGCAAACTTGGGCCTCTTCTGAGTATGGAACTTTTGTAACTAGAAAGGTTGTATACCCATGGAACTGGCTGACCCCTGGCACTGGTTAGGTAATTGTCCCTAGGAAGGCTAAGGGCAAGTGAATATTTGAACACACATCATGTCCATAATAGGTCCAGGGCAAGCTGGACCATCGAAGACCAGTGGAAAGATACCTGCTTCCAAGGACTTCCTGCAGATGGCTGCCACACGGCAGAGGCTCTCAAACTTGGTGTGCATCAGAATGACCTGGTTGGAGGCTGATTACAATCCAGGTTACAGGGACCACCTGCAAAGTTTCTGACCTTGTAGGTCTGGGGATGGCCCAGACATTTGCATGTCTATCAAGGTCCTAGGTTACAATGATGCTTCTGATGCAGCAACTGCACTTGGAGAACCACTGCCATAGGTTATAGTGGACCAGTTTGCTTAATTGTCCAATTTTTTCAGGAGCAAAAATCCCAAATCCAAATCCACATTTTATATGAAATCTTCCAATTTTTTTCACAAATAATTATATCTATTTGAAGTGTACAACATGATGTTTTTATATATACATTATGAAATGATTACCACAGGCAAGTTAATCCTCACACAGTTATGATTTTGTGTGTGTGTGTGTGTGTGTGTGTGTGTGTGTGTGTGTGTGTGTGGTAAGAGCACTTAAGACAACTCTCTTAGCAAATATCAAGTATACGATACGGTATTATTACCTATAGTCACCATGCTGTATGTTAGATCTCCAGAGCAAATTCGTCCCACATAACGGAAAGGAACCTTTATACTCTTTGACCAACATCATCTCATTCTCCCTACCCCCCACCCCTGGCAACTACCATTATACTCTCTGCTTTTATGAGTTTGCCTTTTTTCCACATATAATTCCACATACAAGTGAGATTATACAGTATATATTTGTCTTTCTGTGCTTGGCTTATTTCACTTAGAATAATGTCATACAGGTTCATCCATGTTGTTGCAAATGGCAGAATTTCCTTCTTTTTAAGGCTAAATAATATTCCACCGTGTGTGTGTATATATCACATTTTCTTTTTCTATTCATCTAATAGTGGACACTTAGGTTGTTTCCACATCTTGGCTATTGTGAATAATGCGACAATGAACATGGGAGTAAAAGTATCTCTTTGAGATACTAGTTTCAGTTCCTTTGGATATACACCCTGAGGCGGGATTGCTAGATCATGTGGTAGTTTTAGTTTTAACCTCCATGTTGTTTTCCATAATGGCTACACTAACTTACATTCTCACCAATAGTTGTACAAGGATTCTCTTATATCCATGTCCTAAAAAACTTCTGCACAGCAAAGGAAACAATCAACAGAATGAAAAGGCAGCCTACGGAATGGGAGAATGTATTTGCAAACTATGCCTCTGATAAGGGGGT
Source organism: Indri indri (assembly GCA_004363605.1). Taxonomy (NCBI): domain Eukaryota; kingdom Metazoa; phylum Chordata; class Mammalia; order Primates; family Indriidae; genus Indri; species Indri indri. Next base: position 12,780 of record RJWJ010015434.1, on the reverse strand, counting down.
ATGTCTTAGTCCATTAGTGCTGTTATAACAATGTATCACAGACTGGGTAATTTATAAACAGTAGAAATTTATTTCTTATAGTTCTTGAGGTTGAGAAGTCCAAGGTCAAGGTGCCAGCAGATTCCTCAGTGTCTGGAGAGGGCTATTCTCTGCTTCCAGGATGGCACCTTGTTGCTGCATCCTCTGGACAGGATGAATGCTGTATTTTCACACGATGGAAGGGACAGAAAGGCCCTTATAAAATGCTCTAAACCCTTATAGCACTTTTATAAGGGCACCAATTTCTTCATAAAGGCAAAGCTCTTATGACCTAATCACCTTCTAAAGGGCCCAGCTGTGAATACCATCAACTTGGGGTTTAAGTTTCAACATATGAATTTTGGAGAAGCACATATATTCAAATCATAGCAGGCTAATATTCAAAATATATAAGGAACTCAAACAACTCAACAGCAAGAAAGCAAATAATCTTATTAAAAAATTGGCAAAGTGCCTGAATAGACATTTTTCAAAAGAAGACATACAAGAGCTGACACATATATGAAAAGGTGCTCAACATCACTAAGCCTCAAGGAAATGGGAATCAAAACCACAATGCCATATTACCTCACACCTGTTAATAGTGACCATTATAAAAAAGACAAAAGAAATCTTCCAATTAAAAAAAATTAGGTTTTTAAACACCAATCAAAACATATTTATAGATTGGATTTGTCCTAGGGTTTATTGGTTTATAACTCTCCCACAAAAAAATTACTTCAAATTGGAGGAAGATATAGGGAACTGGGTCACAGATACAGTTCTAAAAAAGCCATAGGCAGTGGAAGTTGACAGCATTATTTATTCTATTAGATAAAACTTATTTTCCCTGGACTCAAGGAATAAACAAGAATTGTGGTGAGTAAATGCTTGGATACCTTCATACATTATTAGAGTAAAAGGAAAATGTAACTCAAGAATTAGTTAAATGAATTTCTCTCTGTGGATAGGAGCTATGAGGCCAAATAAAGATACACTGTCTTGGCCTAATTTTTTTCTGAAATATGAAGCACTTCTTTCACATTAAGCCATCTATCTCCGACACCTTATTCCTTTCCTTCCAACCCTCAAGCTTCCATTTAGCACAAATACTGTACAATCGGCTGTGCAAATTCAATATTCAACAGCTATAATTAAGATTGGGAGAAAGAAACGAAGGCATATTTTTCATAAAGTAAAAAAACTACAGCTGAATTCATTTTACTTAGGAGCAATTAAAACACATTTGTGAATTTATAAATATTTTGTAGCATGGTTTTGCAAGTGTTTCTAATTTGAGCAATGACAGGTGCTTGTTGTTTAAAATAAATAGCAATCCTGGGGTCTTTTACTTCAGATTCAAAATATGTCACAGTGGAAGAACTAAATTGAGTGCCAGCTAAATTTTCTTCCAAAACAAATTTTGATATGTCCTGCTTAGTTACATCTGACAAATTTAAAGCAGCGTTTGATGAAGTGCCTACTATGTGCTAGCTGCCATTTCACCTACTTGCATTTAATCTTCAGAAAAATTCTGAGTCTTAGTTTTTAGTAGCCCCATGTTATGGATGAGGAAACCGAGCTAGAATGGGTAAATGACTTAGCCAAGATTATATTGCCAAGAAGTAGCGGAGATGGAGTTCAAACACAAAGTCTGAATCTTGCCCATTGGGCTAGTCTCTGATGATGATCTCTGTCTTTGCCACCCACAGCTCAGCTGAATACCTACAGGAGCTATCACAGTAGAGCAAAGCCAGTCTTACATGCAGCTTGGGAAAAGCAATGTATTGGTCCTTTATTGTGTTGCTATAAAGAAGCACAATTTAAAAAGAGAAGAGGTTTATTTGATTCATGGTTCTATAGACTGTACAAGAAGCCTGGCACCGGCATCTGCTTCTAGTGAGGGCTTCAAAGAGCTTCCAGTCAAGGGGGAAAGGGAGGGCGAACAGCTACGTCATGTGGCAAGAGACGGAGCAAGAAAGCGAGGAGAGGCGCCCATACTTAAACAACCAGCTCTCGCGTGAACTCATAGAATGAGAACTCACTCATTATCGTGGAAAGGCAACCAAGCCATTCGTGGGGGATCTACCCCCATGACCCAAACACTTCCCACCTGGCCCCACCTCCAACATCAGGGATTGAATTTTAACATGAGATTTGGAGGGGACAAATATCCAAACCATATCAAGGAAGAACAAACTATGGGTTTCAAGTGAACGCTGATCCAAATGTCTTCCTGTGTTCATTTTTAGAAGACAATTGAAATTAAATCGTAAACTCTGGAGTCATACTGTTTGCATTTAAATCCCACCTCTGCCACTTCATAGTTCACAACCTTGGGTAAATTTCTTGGCTGTTCAAAGCCTCGGTTTCCTCCTTGATAAAATGAGGATGGTAATAACACCTACCCCGTATGACTGCATTAAGGATACAATTAGATAAATGAGTACAATTCACCAAGCACACTTCCTGGCATATTGTGAAAGTTCAGTAAATCTTGAGTATTACGATGTTGTTTAATGTAAGGGGATCTTTGGGAGCACTGTCTCCCCCAAAATATCTTACCTACCCAAGACCCACACCCGAAGCCACCACGGCAGAGAAAATTAAGTTTTGGCGATCACTAAATCCTACTTCGTTTTTAAGTCAGTTGAAGCATCATTTCTCCCAGGAATCTTTCTCAGATATCTCTTCCATGTTTGTCTAGCATTCTGCTTATCAGAATATACACAACATTGAAGTAAATTCTATCCTGTTATAACGTATTATGATGTTTACTTATTTGACTTTTGCCCTACTTAGACTCTGTGCTCTCTGTGGGCAGAAATTCTTCCTGTCTTAACTCTTGCCCATCTTTGGGTATATCTAGGAATGCTGGCTCTTGCCCAAACCTGCGGTAGAAGGCCCTGCCTGTGGAAAGCTGCCCCTCTACCTGCAAAGCATTTCTAGGAATCTCCACAATGCCGCTCTGTCTGGCAGGCACCTGGGTCCTGCCCAGGTTTGTGGACATGGCTGTCTCTCTCTCTGGGTCCCACTTCTTCTGTCCATAACTGTGCCTCTTGTCAGACACCTCTGGAACACTCTTGGTATGTAAATTGAGAAGTATTCTATGAACGAGTGGGGAAGCATCTTCTTCCTGTCTCTGTTTTTCTTTGTTCTGGGGTTTCCCAAAGTTGTAGCAGAGTACAAATGGTGAACAAATGGCAGTGGGCCACCTTAGATGAAGTTAATAAATGGGTGCAAATTTGCAGAGAATTTGAAAATAGTAAAACCAGCTTAAAGTCAGCCTGCTTTTTACTCTCATTACATACCAGTAATTCTAGCAATGATGGTGATAAACTACTCCTTCCTGAGAAAAAAAGAAATCTTTAGTTGATCTAATCTCTAAACAGTTGCTGCAGTTATTATCAAGCTTTTAATAATAACAACAATAAAAATAGCAATAATATAGGCTTCAAATTATCAAGATTTTTACTTATCCTTCAAGATACACGGCATTCTCCATGGAAGTTAATTCCGAGAACTCTCAGGAATACAGTCAGCCTCCAAAGACAGAGGCTCAGCTATGTAATTTCTTTTGAAGTATAAGGAATGGTTTGAAATCAGTCCAGCTCCTTCTGGGTGGAGTTTATTCCTCTAATCCCCTGAATACTACATATGCCTGCATGTAAACAATAGATTCAAAATAATGATGGCATGTTGACTGTGAAGATGAAAAGAACAGAACTTGAGCTACTTTAACTCTGTTATTCCACGTGATCTCTCAGAGTTTTTGTGTTTGAAATTTAAAAAGAGCAAAGTATAGTGCAAGTTTTGAGTTTTGTTCAGTAAGTGCAAATTGTAGTTCATACATTAAATAGTTTGCTGAATTTTAATAGTATTAAATTGAATTTTTAAAAATTATTTTAAATTAAAGAATGAATCAGGAAAATAAAGATCATTATTGCATGATTATTACCAACAATAATTTTGTAGAGTGGAGAAGGGGAATATTAAAAACGATCTGCTCTGGGTGTCAAATATATCTCGTATGACATGACAAGTATGTTCTCTGGGCCACAGTATCTTACAAATTCAGAGTGACCTTTCAGACACTGAAAACCCCAGTTGCGATGGTCAATTTTATGTGTCAACGTGACTGGGCTGAGGGATGTCCAGACAGCCAGTAAAACATCATTTCTGAGTGTGTCTGTGAGATTGTTTCTGGGAGAGAGTGGCATTCGAATTGGCAGACCTGATAAAGAAGATTGCCCTCACCAAAGATGGTTGGCATCAACCAATCTGTTAAGAGGGGGCAGATAGAATGAAAATGTGGAGAAAGTGAGAATTTTCTCTCTCTTCTTGAGCTCAGATATCCATCTTCTCCTGCCCATGGATATCAGAGCTCCTGATTCTTGGACCTTCTGACTAATACACTAGTATTTAGATCAGACATAATGAAGTCTAAACAGGAGACAGAGGACCAAACCCTTGCTTCTAGGTCAAGGTCATCCTTCTCCTGACCTTCCTCCATTCTCAAGGTTTCTCAAGGTCTAGTGCAAAGATTCCTGAGGAGCCTGCCTCACTGGCCCTCCCACATGCATAGACATGTGGATACATGGCCATCCATGCAGCTTAGGCCCTTCTACCTCTGTAACCCTGGGTCAAGTACTGAGCCCAGACAGAGCAGGTATACAATAAATGTTAAACAGATAAAATGAAAAGATAAAATGTAGGAAATTAAGCCACACCAATGTGATAGTGTTTCGTCTGATCTATTTTCTCCTTGACTGGATGGGGATAGGGAAAGGAGGAGGGTGGGTGTTAGGCAGGCAGCAGAAAAGCCGAGTCAGGAAAGATTTCAGTAGGGGTGCTGCTAGGACTGGGGAAGCTTTGATCACTTCCCAGCCTGGCCAGGCTCTAGCATGAGTGGGGTTTGGTTCCAGACTCTGCCCTGCCAAGTGCTGGACTTGAGCAACAAGGAGAGTTCCTTTACTGTTGCTTTTCTGTTTCCATAGCACTTTGGGTTTTACGCTTTACAAGCATTAATTATTTATTCCTCAAGGCACTCTGGAGAGATCTTACAAGCTAGGAAACACACGGAGCGAGATCTAGTGCCTTGCCACGTCTTCGGAACACTTCGGTGAGTGGGAGGAGGACTGGCCTCATAGTTTCCACTCCCGTGCTCGGGTCCCCACGGCCCTCCCATCAGCCTTTTCTGCTAGAGGTGAAGCAGCACTGTCTGGCTTCCAGAAGCCATCAAAGACTGGAATCCACTCACTTGTGCTTAATCATAATTGAAGACCTTCCGGAAAATGACTTTAGCCTTTTGAAAATAATTTAAGGTGAGGGGAAAAAAAAGCATTTAAGTATAAAATGCTGAGTCTTGGCTCAATTTTTCCTTTCTTAGGAAGTGGCAACCAAAGGTGAAACAAGATGTTATTGAATCCGCCATTTTGAACCCTGAGGATATTTTGTACTTTGATCTCTTAATAGGGAAAGCAGTTAGTACTCAGCACGAGAACTGGAGTAAGACTTCCAGAGTTCTGTGGAAACTACCAGCAGTGGGCATCCCTGTTGTTCGGGCTGTGGCAGGACCCACTGCCTCCAGAGTCCCTCCTGCAACCCTGACACCCACTCAAGGGGATTCAGGGAGGCCCATGAAGTTCCACGTGACCCTAGTAAGATCACCCTGCTATAGCACCACCCACTTGACACCTGAAAACTGACCTAGAATAATCCTTAGAAAAGTATATATGCAGAATTTATTATGCACCTTCATCTAAAAGGCCATTGCAGATAATCTGATTATGATTCAATATCTCTGCTTACCTTAGCCACTTCCAGAAGTTCAAGACTTCTAGGTTGCCTTATTACTTGGGTTTTTATTCTTCCGTGGCCCTGTAATCTCTCATTCTTACCCAGCCTCCCATCACTTCCCTGCCTCTCAACTCTTTTGCTCTTGCATCTAGAATTGAGTCTACTATTAGCCCAATGTTTTAACCTCAAGGTGGGCCTTGCTCCTTCTTGCTCTACCTGGAATCTGGCCATTGTCTAACAGTACTACCTCCCTAATAGCCCTAACCAGCAATGATGCGTTTCTATTGCTCCCATGTACCCTAGGGTCTGGATGTGAGGTTGCATCTTCCTTGCTCCTTTTGGCCACTTACAAAGAATTTTTCATCCCTCCCTCCTCAAACACACAGGCTCCTCTGAGTTACGTCTACCAGGAAGTGCTGTTCACCATCCCACCTTGCTGTGCTCATCTTACAAGTGTCCGATTAGGCCTCCATATTGATTGAAAACCTTAGGACCCAGCTCACCACCTTTCTTGCCAAAATTAATCCTGTGCCTGTCATCTCTCTTGGTAGCTTCAACATCTAACAAAATGATTCACTCATAACCCTGGCCTATCACCTCCAACAATTGTTCTTTCAGTTCACCTTAGACATCAACTCTCATAGTATTAATAACCTAGATCTCATAATTACCCATAACTATATTACTTCCGTTATCTTGATTTCAAGCATTGTACTCTCTGACCATTAGCTCTATCTTTCCAGCTCACATATATTAATACTAACATCCTTCCTATTTCAACAATTCTTTGATCTTCACTGGGACTTCAAATATATTGACTTTGACATACTTATCAGTCATACTAGTGTCCTCAAATCTCTCCTTACCCGACTTAGATTCCATAAATCACACAGCTTTTATAGACCAGGAAAGGAGAGAGCTTGGATATTTCTGGCTCATAAGTCTCTTGAGCAGCTGTAGACAAGATACCAGTGAGAACTACGGTCATCTGAAGGCTTGACCGGGATTGAGTTGGCTCAATCACATGGCTGTTGATAGGAATCATTTCCCCACTGTGCAGACTTCTTTATGAGGATGCTTGAATGTCTTCACAAAATGGCAGTTGATTCCCCCAGAGCGAATGATCCAATAATAAGAGTAAGCAGAAAATCATAATGTCTTTTATGATCTAGTCTTGGAAGCCACATACCGCTACTCCCACCATATTCTATTTGTTGGAAAGCAAGTCATTGAGTCCAATGTAGCCTCAAAAGGAGAAAAATTAGGCTCCCATTTTCGAAAGGGGGAGTGTCAGAGATTTTATGTGTATATTTTCAATCAACCACACCATTTTAGAGATAAAATTGATGGCCACAAGGTTCAAATATCTTGCCTGTGGTCACACAATCTCACATATGAAAGGATTTTATTTTCTCCTCATATCAGTGGGTGCTTCTCCAAGTGGTAACCCAAAGACCCTATATGCTTCCATTTTTGGCTCTGCCATCTTCACTTACATGGCTTCTAAGGTTGACATTTTTGTCTGCATCAAGCTCTGGAAGAGAAAAGACTATGGAGAATCAAACAAGGGAGGTTTTTATGGGTCAGTCTTAAAAGTGACATAACATTATTTCTGCACAAATTCCATTGCATAGAACTCAGCCACATTGCCACAACTACCTGCAAGGAACACTGGGAAATGCAGTCTAGCTATGTGCTTAAGAAGAGAGGTAGTAGGTTTGGTGAGAAGTTAGCAGTCTCTGGCCAAGCACAAATCCCAGGTTCATACTTGTAGCCACTGTGATATAAAACTGTGCATATTTATGTGTTGGTAAGGGAAAGGTGTCTGATGGAAGAGCAGACAGGATCATGAGTTGCTTTCGCAAATACAAATTTCATTGCTTTTTAGAATAAAGCGGAAAACCAGTTTTTGAAACTTTAGATTGTTTCTATGCTTTTTTTTATTGTTTATCTTTCTGTTGACTAAAACCACCACTGGATACACAAATCAATTCCAGTAGTGTCTAAAGAAATGCTTTCTAGGGCATTCTATATATAAACATGTAGCTGCAGGTCAAATGTGTTCTTTCCTCATCACAACATGGACGTACAATTCATTTGAAGCTTTACCTTTAAAATGTCTAGAAAATGGATCCAATCTCCCACTTCATTTTAGGAACAACAATATCCAAAGCCTATGGATGCAAATTACTCTGTATTAGTTGTCCTGTTTGTTCAGGAGTTGAGCACCCTTTGAAGTATTCCCCAGGTATTTCTTAGGTCCCCAAGGGTAGTAGCATCTGGTGTAGTAGCATCTTGTGCTCAGCAACAACCATAGCCTCACTCCATAGATCCAGCATCTTACCAGGGCACCTGGCCATTAACTCTTGGAAGACTGTTCCACGGTGCTTATCAGTTCTCCACTGGTGGCCACTCCAAACCCTGAGAATGCCAAAGCTGAACTATGGTCCATGGGTCTACTATTTGGACTCCAAAACTCATGAAGTATTTCATGACAATATGTACTTTCTTTGTGGCTTTACCACTTGTGATAGATTATAATATTGTTTAGGAAATATTTACTCCTTTCCCCCTCCCTCAGGACAGGAGAATATGACCTCAGCCATTGATGTCGGTCTTAGCCATGTGACTTGCTTTGACCTCATGGTGGCTGGAATGTGCCTCCCCACACCTTGATCTTGAGTTTGCCTGTTGACTTACTTGCATCACCAGGATGTTAGCTCATATGACATACACGGGAGCTTGAAATGTGCATGCATGGTTTAGCTTGGTCTATTGCTCTTCTACTTTTGCCGTGAGAAGAACACCCCTCACATAGCATCTGGTCCAAGGTGGATAAGAGATACATGGTGTACACCTGGACTAAAGCTGCAGAGCTAAGCCTGACAAGCCCAGGCTAGATAACCTGCACCCCAGCCAACCCACAGGCGTATGAGAGAGAAATAAATGCTTATTGCTCTTTTAGGGTGGTTTGTATGCAATTTGTATGTGGCAATTGCTGGCTTATAGTCTCTTCTCTGGTCTCAAAATCAGTCCCTTATACTGAGCTGGGGGGTGACACCAGTCCCTCTATTCCAATGCTTTGCTGTCCCCTCTATGTTCCTCAGACACTCCAGGACCAAACCAATCAAAATGAAACAAAGCCCTGAATCCAGTTTGGGACTCACCTATAAGATATCTTGGTGCATTTGACTAATAGTGACCAGCCCATGTTCCTCTTGAGTCAGCTTGTGGAATTTCTTAAAAATGGCTTTTGGGCCAGGCACAGAGGCTCACGCCTATAATCCCAACACTTTGTGGGGCTGAAGTGGGAAGATTGCTTGAAGCCACTAGTTCAAGACCAGCCTGACCAACATAGTGAGACCCTGTCTCTACAAAAACAGAAAGATTAGCCTGGTGTTGTGGCATGCATCTTTAGTCTCAGCTACTCAGGAGGCTGTGGCAGGAGGATCACTTGAGCCCAGGAGTTCCAGGCTGCAGTGAGCTGTAATGATTCCACTGCACTCCAGCCTGTGCAACAGAGAGAGACTCTGTCTCAAAAAAAAAAAAAAAAAAAAAAAAAGAGACATTTGAAAATAAAGCTCGGGAAAAAATTTTCACTACCACCTTAAAAAATGCAGGCTTAACATTTCCTTTTAGAGAGAAGCTTACTAAAGTTTTCTCTATTTAATTAGGCTCTTATTAATCACAAATTTTTCATGTAAGTGAAGTCACCCTGCAAGGTTAGTGGTATCTTTGCTGGCAAATATTTTACAAAGAAGGCATTTGTTTCAGAAATAAACATTTAATTTGGATGAATTTTAATAGCCACAGTGCTTGATTCTGATGAAAATGTTTACTAGCAGCATTTCTGCTTTGGAACCATTTGTTTCTATTATTTTGACAGAAACAAAATTTGGTTGGTTGTTGTTAGGGATGTGAAATGGTTTTGTAAGCATTTCAGCTTGATGCCCAGGCAGGCAGTCACAATAATTCTTCTTCAAAAAAATGGGAACCACCATTTTTCTATTCATTACTTCAATAAGGAAAGTTTAACCAGTGAAAGGATTTGCAAAATACTGCATCATAAAAATTCTGAAGTAAATCGCAACAAAAGTTAGTACACTGTAAATATTTTTGCGAAGGTTTGGGCAATCTTTTCTTTCTCTAAATACATGTCTGCACAGCAAGGGAAATGAAAAGTCAAAAGAGAAAATTGTGTCATCTCATTTATAGTTTGGAACAGCAAACATTATTGAATTCAGTAAAACTGTATTGTGTGCTTTATGAGTTATACGTAAGGCAGAAAAGTGGAGTAGACTTTTGTGCAAACATTTAAGAAACATAGAAGTGACTTCTGTAATTAAATCATTTTTTAATCATCAAAATTGAAAATAAGAGAAAACACCTTCTGAAGAAGTCCAGGGTCAATCAGCTAAATAAACTAAAGTCATTCAGTCAACTAGCATTGATTGGATTTTAGCAAGATGGAATTGACTTTACTCCAACTCCACCCACTTCACAAACTAATTAAAAAAAGCACATCAGTGACATCTTCAATCAGCTAGGGAAGATAAGTGGGCTTCAAAGCAATCAACTACAAAACTCTGTCAAGAATAGCAATAGAGCCTCAAAAAACTTTGGAGAGCTTTCCCAAACTTACTCATGTCAATCAGAAAAATGAAAACTCAGGGCCATGCACTTATGATTTGGGGGGACCTTTTTGGACAATGTGGCTGACTTATGAGAAAGAAAACCACACATTAGCAGAGCATAACATATATTAGCCTCCAAGATCTCACTCAAATTCAGTCCACCAAAATACCCATCAAGCAAGAGTAGTAACAATGCTCGGATCAGAGGGCTTGAAGGGTCATTGGGCAAATCATTTTAAACATCTAGAAATGCATAAGCTCATACAGTCCTTAAGTGGAATATAGGATTATTAGATTACTTTTTGCAAGGAACACTGTCTGCAGATCAGTAAAAAACCTTGCATCGTGAGTGCTTCATTCTCTTTACTGTCCAAAGCACCATAGAATATTTTATTCACTTTTGGTCACTTTGAGTTCATTCAGTGGCACTAGAGATGCTTTCTTTCTATGTGTTTCCCCCCTTACCCAAGCATGGGAAGTCTAATTTTTTTTCATAAAATAAAAATTCATAAAGTATACAATAGTCATACAGATGCATGACAATAAGCCACGTGGTACAAAAGTGCCCCACAAGCCTGTCATTTTTGTTTGTTTATATCTTGTTTTCTACTTAACTGTATTTTTGTACCCTTTAGCCACCTTCTCTTCATCTTCTCCTCCCCCTCCCTTCCTGACTCTGGCAACCACTGTTCTACTCTCTGCCTCCATGAGATTCACTTTCTTAGGTCCAACATATGAGTGAGAACAAGTGATGTTTGTCTTTCTGTGCCTTGCTCATTTCATTTAAGATAATGGCCTCCACTTCCATCCATGTAGCTGCAAATGTCAGGATTTTGTTCTTTTTTATAGCTGAATGATATTCCATTGTGTATATATGCCATATTTTCTTTATCCATCTATCCATTGATGGACAATTAGGTCGATTCCATATCTTGGCTATTGTGAATAGTGCTGCAGTAAACACAGGAGTGCAGATACCTCTTTGAAACACTAATTTCCTTTCTTTTGGATATACACCCAGCAGCAGGATTGCTGGATCATGTGGTAGTACTATTTTTAGTTTTTTGAGGAATTTCCATACTGTTTTCCATAATGCCTTATACTAATTTACATTCCCAGCAATAGTGTACAAACGTTCCCCTTTCTCCCCATCCTCACCTGCATTTGTTTTCTTTTTGTCTTTTTGATAGTAGCCATTCTTACCGGGGTGAGATGACATCTCCTTGTGGATTTGATTTGCATTTCCCTGTGATTAGTGATGCTGAGTAGTTTTTCATATACCCATTGGCCATTTGCATGTATTCTTTTGAGGAAAGTCTATGAAGATCTTTTGTTCACTTTTTAACCAAATTATTTGGCTTTTTTTTATGATTAAGTTGTTTGAGTTCCTTATACATCCTTGTTATTAATCCCTTGTTGGATGGATAGTCTGCAACTATTTTCTCCTAATCTGTAGGTTGGCTCTTCACTTTGTTGATGGTTTCCTTTATGGTGCAGAAGCTTTTTAGCTTGATGTAATGCCATTCATCTATCTTTGCTGTAGTTGTTTGTGTTTTTGAAGTCTTGCCCAAAAAATCTTTGCCCAGACTGATGTCCTGTAATGTTTCTCCTGTGTTTTCTTTTAGTAGTTTCATAGTTTTAGGTCTTACATTTAAGTCTCAAATCTATTTTGTGTTCATTTTTGTATATGAAAGATAAGGATCTAGCTTCATTCTTCTGCCTCTAGATATCAGTTTTCCCAGCACCGTTTATTAATAGTAAAGAGACTGTCATTTCTTTACGGTATAATATGTTCTTGGCGGCTTTGTTGAAAATGAGTTGGTTGTAAGTGTGTGGATTTATTTGTGGTTTTTCTATTCTGTTCTATTGGTCTATGTGTCCATTTTTATGCTGGCACCACGCTGTTTGGGTTATTATAGCTTTGTAGCATAATTTGAAATCAGGTGGTGTGATGCCTCCAGCTTTGTTCTTTTTTCTCTGGAGTGCTTTAACTATTTGGGGTCTTTTGTGGTTCTATACAGAGTCTAGGATTGTTTTTTCCTGTTTTTGTGAAGTGACAGCTCTCTATAAGAAAAAGTGTAAAACACTAGTGAAAGAAATTAAAGAAGACACACACACAGAAAAAAGTAGAAAGAAATCCCATGCTTATGAATTGGAAGAATAAATACTGTTAAAATGTCTATACTACCCAAAGCAATCAGACACAGGGTCAATGCAATCCCTATCAAAATACCAATGGCGTTCTTCACTGGGAGTCTAATTTCTCAATGAAAGATGTCTACCTATTCAAAACTCTGTTCTGTTGACCATCCTAATTAAAAATAGATTC
>RJWJ010015433.1:0-36136 GCA_004363605.1 Indri indri | reverse complement strand
GATGGAGCAGCTGGAGTTCTCATACACTGCCGGTGGGAGAATCAACCGGTAAAAGCCAAACATACTGAACCCCAGTTCCCAGCTGTTCCACTCCTAGGCATTTATCCAGGACGTGGTGGTAGCTGTACTTTGTAGGCAGTAAGCGGGTACGTTGTTGTGGAGAATTTAATACAGTAATAAAAATGACCAAAAGTCAATCTTCTTTTTATTATTTGTTGCTGCATAACAAATCACCCCAAAATGTAGTGGCTTAAAATAGCAATAATTTTTTTTAATCTTCCGTAATTTTTGTGGATTTGCAAGTGTCTTGTCTGGGCAGCTCTTGCTTGAGATCACTCACGCAATTGCAGTCATATGTCATCTGAAGGCTTGATTGTGCCTGGAGGTCCATTTCTAGGGTGACTCACTCACATGGCAGCAAAGTTGATGCTGGCTATTGGCCAGGGGGCTCAGGTCCTCTACACAGGGACCTGTCCATGGAGCTGCTTGGATGTCCTCACGGCTTTCCCCAGAATGAGCCATTTAGGAGAGCAAGGTGGAAACTACAATGCCTTTTATGGCTTCGTCTTGGAAGTAACCCATTCGTCACACAGTCCAGCCCTGATTCAACATGAGAGGCGACGAACCGGGGTGGGAATGCCAGGAAGCAAGGGTGCAGGGTTGTGGGGAAGGGGTCTCACGGAGGCTGGCTACCAGGGATGCTGTCTTACTTAGCCCTGTATCCTCAGCCACCACCAGGGAGCCTGGCACACAGCAGGGACTCTGTGAGTGCTTGCTGGATTAGCAAGCAGTACAGTAGGAGGATGGGGCTTTTGGAGTGGCTCTCCACTGGGGAGCACCACAGCACGGTGTGCTCGCAAGGAAGAAAGGACCCACAGACTCCTGCTGGCCCTGCTGCCTGGATTGTGGTTTGTGGGGGTGAGGGAGCTGGGGCACAAGCTGCCTTCTGCCTCAAAGAACAGAGCAGAGGCCCCGAGAGGGGTCTCAGCTTGCTCTGCCCCTAGGACCGACAGCCAGTTAAAGACCAGAGGTGTGCCCCATGGTGTCTCTCAGTGACCTTTCTGGGATGAAAAGATTTCAGCTTGAGGGAAGACACCAAAACATGCCCTGGGCACACGCAGGTGAAGCTGCAGGCCTGGGATGAATTGGAGGTTGAAAGCACAAGGAGAGGGCAACGGTCAAATGGGCGCCATGTCCCGCCTTATTTTTCCAACTGTGTGTGCAGGAACTTAAGGTGGGCGTTGGAGCTGGAGAGCATTCGGAAGGCTTTGCTGGATGGGCGCAGAGCAGACTAAGAGGATGGGGCTTGCCCGTGTGGCCTCTCCATTGATGACAGTGATGACAGAGTATGGGAAGGAGATAAAGGCCTATGCGGCCACACTGACCCCAAAGTCCTTAGCATCCCCCAACCTTGGGGTCCCTCTGTCCCTACTGGCTCTGGTGGGAGCTGCCCAGGCAGCTCTTCCGGATTCTGCTCCATCCTGGCAAGACCCCACCCTCTGATTGAAGCCCCCTCCGACCTTATTCCAGCTCTTCCAAACCAACTTCCCCACTGCGTGCTCCTCTCTGATTGCCGCCTGTGCGTCCCTCCACCCTCCGACCCATCTTCCTCTCTCCTGTTTTGAATGTAACATATCAAAACACTTTTATATTACACAATGCACGCTTGTTTGTTCTCCTTTCCCCAGACAGTTGCAGTGGGTCTCCCGCCCTTGCTCCACTCTCTCGGCCTGGTCTCCAGCTCCTCCGTCTAACCTCAGGCTGACTCATCCTGAAACCGACTTCTCCTGGTCTGTCCTGGTCTTCCCATGGGATACCCTTTGAAACAGTCCCCAGGAGAAAGTTGGAGAGGGTGGGATTTATCCACAGAGACAATCAATGATCTAATGATCTCTGAAATGGGTCTTTCGTCAAATTATGGTCCAAATATGTCAAGTGGATCAGGGTGCGCAGGAGGGTCCGTGGTAGGGGCAAGAGTAGTGAGAAAGATTCCAAAATACATTGCTGCTTAAAGCTGACCTCACACCTTTGCTTAACGCGGCTTCAAGGGCTTACCAAGGAAGGAAGGACAAACCTAATCCCAGCTTTCTAGAAGGTGAAGAGCTGTCCTCTACAGAGCAAGGAGACCAGTTTTTCTTCATTTTTTTAAAACCTTGGGGATAAAGCAAAAAACACTGGATTAAATGCAGCAGGAAGGATCCACATTCAAAATGAGGAAGAACTGCCAACCTGATGGTGAGAACGGCAACGCCTGGGCAGGACCTGGCAGGAGCTGTTGTGCAAGCACCGCTGGGAGTCCTGAGCGCGAAAACGGACCCTGACTCAGTGGCGTCTGAGGAGCGAGCCAGAGCCAAGGCCAGCAGTGAGGGCTGTGGCCGCCCACCGCAGGGCCAGGTGGGCCGGGCTGCCAGGGGGGCAGTGGCATGGGATGGTCGGGGAGCCCACCCCAGCCAGCAGGGCTTCGGGGCAGGGTTGTTTCCATGGAGCAGAAGGGCCATTTGGGAACCTGGAGCAGCAACCAACTTGCCCTGAGGACGGGCTCTTGTCCACCTTCTTTCCTGGCCAACTCCTCATCCTTCAGGATTCAGTGCAGATGTCGCCTCCTCCAGGAGGCCCTTCCTCGGGACACTGAGCACACAGCGTGAACTCTGGGACTCACTGGCTTCCCTCTCTGGACCATAGGTCCCTTGAGGAGAACGGTGGGTGATTCATCACTATGTCCCTTGTGCCTGGCAGGTGCTTGGGAGAGGTGGAGGGAACGAGGGAAAGGAGGAGGAGGGGAGGAAGGGGAAGAGGAAGGTAGAGAGGCAAGAAAGAAGGAGAAAAACCCTGTGCTCAGAGGTTACGCAGACGCCCAAGGCCCACCCCTGCTCCGTGGACACTGGCTTTACCAAGGGCAGCACCACCCCAGGCTCCTGGCAGCTGGGACTCCCGGCTGCTTACAGCTTCCCGCCCCGCGCAGGCGCAGCTCAGGGAGCGGGCTCGGCCCAGGCCGGCGGTGCGGGGCTTCGGGCTGGGATTGTGGAGGTTGTGACCCGCACAGGCTGGCAAGTGAGGACGGGTAGCCCTGGGGGCCGAGGGAGAGCTGGGCAGCAGGTGAGTCTGTGAAAACCCATATTAGATCTAGTTCTTGTTCATTTCTGCTCGACTCACATTATAATCCCAGAGCTGTGTTCTTAGAAGGAAATGTACTTTCACTTAATTTAATGTTGTTCACAAAACGAAAATAACATTATTGCCATTTCTGATTATAAAGAAAGCCCATTACAACAGATACAAACAAAGAATGCAAAAGTGACCTGAAATCCCAGAGAAAACTATTGTCAACATTTTGTTGCATAGTTTCTAGAATGTGTATATATATTTTTAATGTATTTACATATTTACATATTAATTTTTTAACGTATAAAAGATTTTTTTAAAACAAAAAATATGGAACCATACTATACATAGAGGGTTTTCTTTCTTTCTTTCTTTTTTTTTTTTTTTTTTGAGACAGGGTCTCACTCTGCTGCCCAGGCTAGAGTGCAGTGACATCATCACAGCTCACTGCAGCCCAGGTTGGTCTCGAATGCCTGGCCTCAAGCAATCCTTCTGCCTCAGCCTCCCAAACTGCTAGGATTACAGGCTTGAGCCATCTTGCCAAGTCTGTTTTTTTTTTGAGACAGGGTCTCACTCTGTCACCCAGGCTGGAGTACAGTAGAGCCATCATAGTCACTGCAGCCTTAAATTTCTGAGCTCAAGTGATCCTCCTGCCTCAGCCTCTCAAATAGCTGGAACTACAGGTGCATGACACCACACCCAGCTAATTTTTCTTATCTTTTATAGAGACAGGCTCTCACTATATTGCCTAGGCTGGTCTCAAACCTCTGGCCTCAAGTGATCTTCCTATTTTGACCTCCCAAACTGCTGGGATTATGGGTGTGAGCCACAATGCCTAGCCTACATAGTGTTTTATAACCTGCTTTTTTTTTTCACTCAGTAATGCCTTATGAACACTTTTCCATACCAGTAAATAAAATTTCACATCATTATAGTGGCTGTAAATATTTTATTTAATGAAGGTACTATAATTTATTTAACCCCTTTGGCCATTTAGCATTTTACTCCAGTTTTTACTGTTAAAAACAACTTTTGGAAAAAGTTAACCCTTGCAACATCATTGAAACAAAAACAAATACACTATAAAAGTTCGATGAAAAAAATCAGGAGTGATTTTGAACCACAAGTTTTAGAAACAACTTCTTTGTGCATAATCAACCATATCATTCATTAAGTCAAATATTGTGGGGGGAAACAAAGAACTGGGCAATATCCGGGACCAAGATGATTGATAGAGAGGTGTGGAAAGGGAGAGGTTTATTATGAAAGGAATGCTGGGGGAATTGTTTTGCAAAAATAGACTTCTCTACATATAGTTGTTTTGAACAATCTGTTTCCTGTAATCATTTCATCTACCAATTCCTTTTTCTATTGCACCCTTTCAGGGTACTGTTAGTCTGTCAATAAACACTAGGGATCCTTCCCTCTCCCAGGCACTGTGCTTGGCTCTGGGGATGGAGCAGTGAATGAGACCCACACCTTGCCCTCCTGGCAGTTAGCCTTAGTGGAGAGGCACAGGGGATGCTCACGCCTTCAGCAAACATGGTCATCTGGGTCTCTCAGGGCCAGCCTTCTCCCCTCCTTCTGTGGCCCTGGGCGCTGCCTTCCAGAGCCTTCTTCCCAGGAATGGGGAGCCACTTGTAAACAAATCAGGATGCTGGAATCCCCTGCTCCTACTGGCAGCTGCTCTATGATAACCTGTCCCTCCCTGTACTCTACTCCACAGTACAAACCTGCCACCAGACCATTTGGGTACGTGGTGTTTTCGCTACCGTTCTTGAGATAGGCAACTTTCAGATTGGTTTTCATGAGGCTAAAAGGGAGCTTAAATGTCACCTTGTCTGACCTGGCCTGCTGAGGCTTGAATCTTCTTTCTGTCAACCCGAAATAATCAAAAGGATCAGAATCCAGTAATTTTATTTATTTATTTAATTTATTTTTTTAAGAGACAGGCTCTTGCTCTGTCACCCAGGCTGGAGTGCAGTGGGTGATCATAGCTCACTGCAGCCTCAAACTCCTGGGCTTAAAGTATCCTTCCAGTTCAGCCTCCCAAGTAGCTGGGATTACAGGTGTGAGCCACCACACTTGGCCTCAGAATGTAGCTTAAAGAGTTTATTCAAGCGAGATGCTGGGAATGGCCATCTGGGAGACAAACTCCAGAGAAATGAGGGCAGTGCTGCAAAGTTACAAGTTAAGTTCCTGCTTATACAGAAGGAAAACAAAGAAACTTAACAGGATTGCAACACTTTCTATACAAGGCTGGTTTAAGAGTTACAACAAATTAGTTAGTTATAGTTACAGTTATTAGTTAGTTATATTTCTTTACATCTGGTTTTCATTTCCTTTCCAGTGTAAAAGTGTGTTTTTAACATTCTGTCTTAAGACAACGTAGTAGCCGTGAAGTCTTCATGTGAGAGAGGTGAGAAGGAAGTCAATCTATAGTGAAGACCAGCAGTGAGGAGAGAGGGAAGGGGTCTTCCCTGGTGCCCTTCAGTCATTTGCAACATTTATAACATAATGCAGGTAAGGAAGAAGGTTTAATCTATAACAGAGAAACAAGGGTTACGGCTGCCTTGGTTACAGCTGCCTGTCACGTACTCGGGCCCCGTAATAACATTCCTTTAAGGCTCAAAATAATTTCAGTTCCAACAGCTTAGATTTTGAATTACTTACTTTCACATCTCTGATCCCCATCCCTCCCCTCTAGAGGACACCTGAGGTCGTGAGAGGTACTTTGCCTCTCAAGGTAGCGTAATTAATTATTCACTGGATACTTCTGAATATTTATTGGCCTATTCAATACAATGGTATGTATCGAGTGCTTACTCAACTCAATAAAACAGTATTCTTACTATGTGCTAAGAAATAAATCAGTGAATAAAACAGACAAAATTTTGCTCTTGTAAATCTTACCTTTTAATAGCATGGGGTGGAAAGGACAAACATTAAGCAAAATACACAACTTATAGAATGCTAGAAGGTAATAAATGCAAAAAAAGAAAAAGAGAAAAACAAGAAGGGGACTAAAAGGGATCAGGAATGGCAGAGACAGAGTCGCAACTTTAAATAATATTAAAACATTAACAAGTATTATTTAATATTAAGTGTCAATAAGTGAATTTAGTAAGGTCACAGGATTCAAGATCAATATACGAAAGTCAAATATATTTCTACATATTAGCAATAAACAATTGGAAATTGAAAAAAAATTTAACATTATTTATAATAGCAGCAGAAAACACAAAATACTTAGATATGAATCTACCAAAATATGTGCAAGGTACGTCTGCTCAAAACTATAAAACACTAATGAAAGAAATCAAAGAAACCTAAAAAAATGAAGGGGTATACCATGTTCATGTATTAAAAGATTCAATATTGCTAAAACGTAAATTCTCCCCACACTGATAAAGATTCAATGCAATTCTAATAAAAATTCCAGCAGATTTTTTTTGGTAAAAGTTAACGAGCTGATTTTAAAGCTTATATGGAAAGACAGTGGAACTAGAATGGTCAAAACAATTTCAAACAAGAACAAAGTTGGAGAATTTACACTGATTTCATTACTTACTCTAAAGTTATAACAATGAAGACAGTTTGCTGCTACTGAGAGGATAGCATAGGTCAATACAACAAAGTAGAGTCCAGAAATAGACCCACACATATACGATCAATCGAATGTTGACAAAGCTGCAAAGGCATTTCAACGAGGAAAGAATAAAGTTTTCAACGAATGGTACTGGAACAATTAATTGTATGTCCATGTGAAAAAACAAACAAAACAAAACAAACCTCAATCCATACCTCATATTACTTACATTTAGCTCAAAATGGATAGACTTAACTGTAAAACCTAAAACTATAAAAATTCTCAAAGAAAACAGGAGAAAGTTTTTGTGACCTTGGTTTACGCAAAGATTTCTTAGACAGGACATCCAAAGCATGAGCCATAAAATTTTTTTTTTGATAAATTGTACTTGATCAAAATTAAGAACTTCTGATTCTTGAAAGACTCTGCTAAGAGAATGAAAAGATAAATGACAGTCTGGAAGGAAATGTTTGCATGTTATATATCTGATAAGGGCCTTGTATCTAAAATATAGAAAGAACTCTTAAAACTCAATGATATAGTTCCTCAAAAAATTAAAAAAAGAATTACCATATAAGCCAGCAATTCCACTTCTCGGTATATAGCCAAAAGAGTTGAAAGCAGGGTCTTGAAGAGAGATTTGTACATCCATGTTCATAGCAACGCTGTTCACAATAGCCGGAAGGTGGAAGCAACCCAATGGCCAACGATGAATGAATGATAAACAAAATGTAGTACATACATATAATGGAATATTATTCAGCCTTGAAAAGTAAGGAGATTCTGACATATGATACAACATGGATGAACCTTGAAGACACAATGCTCAGTGAAATTAGCCAGTCACAAAGGAACAAATACTGTATCATTCCACATGTATGAGGTACATAGAGTAATCAAATTCATAGAGACAGAAAGTAGAATGGTGGTTGCCAGAGGCTGGGGAAGGTGGAATGGAGAGTTATTGTTTGATGTGTACAGAGTTTCAGTTTTGCAAGATGAACTGGATGGATGATAGTGATGGCTGTAAAACAACGTGAATACATTTAATGTCCCTGAACTATACACTGAAAAATGGTTAAATTGGTAAACTTTATGTTGTGTATATTTTACTACAATTAAAAAAAATAAATTTAAAAAAACTCAAAAGGAAAAACATCTACAGAAGCATAGACAAGGCACTGTTAAAATCAGTACTGGGAGTGGAGCCAGGGAATTAAGGGAGGGGTAGGTGGATGAGAAACAGTAGTGGGAGGGGGACTTTCGCTGTGTTCCTTTAAAGGTTTTCCAATGACTATATTGCCAATTCAAAACATTAAAAAATATAATAATAAAAATTTTTAACGTTCTTCTTGGATTTGAGCAAAAAATCTGTCCTACGACTGTGTTGAACAACTCAAATCCCTTCTCTATGTGTCAGTCCTTTAATACTTTAAGACAATATTCTGCCTCCTCTGAAATTCCTCTTCAGCACCAGGGGCACTGAGCTCTGCGGGTGGGGTGTCTGGTCTGTGGGCTCTTTGGTGGCTGTTTCTAGTTTGGGAATACCCAGCATCTACCCCCAAAGCATCCCGCCTCTCCTTTGCAGAATCTCACACTGTGCACCAAGTTCCCACTAGGAAAGCAAGAGGTCCCACTTGGCTCCTCCCTCTGTCTACTCTGGTCAAATGAGGAGGAAGCCTGTGACCCAACTGATCAACTTGCTCATGCTAGGTGCTGCTCTTTAGCAAGTACTGCAAGGAACCTGGGTCGTATTTGTCCTAGCAGAGGTGGCCCAGACTATTTGGACTGGACAGTCCTTATGCTCTCTCCCTTGTGGGGGGTACCTGCTGCCCAGTCCTCCAGAGCTCCTAGGTTCTGACCCATTTTCCAATCCTGGTCTTCCAGTCTCCATCAATTCTGTGAGCCCTAAAGGTCTTTCAATAAGTTATCTTTGCTTAAGCTAATCAGAGCCATTTTCTGTGGCTCATGAGCAGGAATCCTGACTGCTAAAAGCTCCAATTTAATGTAGATTTGGAAGATGTGACAGATTGTATTTTGCAAGATGGCCTCAATAATTTCTCCCATCCCACATGCTAGTCAACAATATAACCTTGTCAATCCTTCCAGGGAAGGTGAGGTCTATCTTCTCTACTCTTGGATCTGAGCAGGGTTCCACAAATAAGTATGGCAGAAGTGATGGCATGTAACTTCGGAGACTAGGTCATAAAAAACCATGCACCTTACGCCTGGTCACCTTGAGGTGCCTGCTCTAGGGGTAAGTCAGCTTCCATGTAAGAAATCCAACTGGCCCAACCAAGACTGTCATGCTGAAGAGGCACATGTAGGTGGTCCAGTTGGCAGTCCCAGATGGAGCCCCAGCCAAAGCCAACATCAACTGCAGGCGATGTGAGTCATCTTGGACATACAGCCCAGTTGAGCCTTCAGATGATGACACCTCATCCAACATCTGACTACAACTGCACGAGAACTGCCCAGATGAGCCTTCCCAAATTTATGACCCACAAAATCATGAGCAAAAAAAGATTGCTTCAAGCAGCTAAGTTTTGGGGTCATGTGTTATAGAGCAATAGAAATTAGAAAAAAGAAAGTCTCGCTTGCTTTCTTATCTTGCCCCACAGAAAACTGCATATTCTTGGCAATCAGAAAGATAACAGGTGAAAGGCAAGGAACCCTACACTTACTGAGTCCTACCACAGGACAGATCCTTTTCAAAGCCCCTCTAGCGTAACCCCCCTGATTCTGTGAGTCGGGGACAACTATTCCCGTTCTAAAGAGAGGAAGCCATGGTTCAGAGAGGACAAGGCTGTCAGACGCTAGCAGTGCTCTTTCTGCCAGAGCAAAGCACCCAAAAGCAAGACTGGAGGAGCAGCAGTCAGGCAAGCAGGTTCGAGTCAACAGCATGGCACTGCAGCATGAAGATTGCCGGAGCTACGTGATAATTTCAAAGGGATAAATCATCCATACTGCTTCACCCATGCATTAATCAAATGGCAGGTGGAACATGTAGTCCGTGAACTCTAGAACCTTCCAGTTACAGAGTGTTACAGAGAGGAAACTTTCAGTGCCTTCACACTTGCCAAATCACCTCCTTCAGTTCTCAGACGCTCTGTGCGGACCTGGGCTGAGCCCTCCGGGTGGTTAACTCTAAGACACGTGAGGCACAGCGATACCTCGGTGAGTTCCTGCCATGAGCCCAGACGCTTCCTGTACATTACCCATGATCCCGCGAGATTGACATCATTATCCCCTGTGACAGATGGAGAAACAAACAGTCCCAGGGGATTAAGTTATTTGTCCCAAATGTCACACAACTAAGTAGTGCCGGCTAAAGAAGAGTCCAAGCGGAGCAGACTACAAGGGGGGAAGGCCGGAGGACAGGCTGTGCGTCCCTCTGGCTCGGAGCCCTGAGGCAGAGCCTCAGAGACACCCACCGAGGGCCCCTGCCAGCTGTGGTCCGGGGGAAGAAGCACTAGCAGAATGTGGGGTCCCCAGAGGGCACGGAATCAAAGACACCGGAGAAGGAGCAATGTCCTCATCAGCCCATGCATGGGACAGAATCCTCAGGGATGAGTCTCACATTCATTTACTCCCCAGCTAGGAGGGGCCGTCTGATCCAACCCCTCAATTCAGACATGAGGCAACTGCAGCCAGAGAGAAAACGGGACACGCCAAGGTCCCCCAGCTCATCAGCACGGGGGCAGGACAGGAGTTCCTATTCCTGACTCCTGGGCCAGTGCTCTTTCAGAGTCACCTTCCCGTGCTCTGGGATTAAACTTGGGCTTTAATGAGGGTGACCCTTTAAATTTATCACCCAAACCAGAATGAGAACAGGCATTATTAATAATTACACCAGGACATCAGGCATCAACAGGACTGCCCCAGGCAAATGTGACATATAGTCACCCTAGCATGACAGCTGAATGCCACCCACTTGCCTACCAGGAAAGCCTCTTTGTAGCCTTATGGCTGGAAGGGCCTGACAACCCGTCATCACCCTCCACGCCAGGTGAGGGACCAAAGGATTAAGCAGCCCTGAGGGTCTGGCTTTCCTAGGGGTCCTCAAGGTGTCCAGAACTGGCTGCTCATAACTGTCCTCTGTCCCTGCCTGGAACTGTGTACGCATAAACAGAGGCCTCATTTGTACCGTCCCCACCTATCAGGGGGCAAGCGCCCTGCCAAGCCGGCAGAACTCCAGTTGCAGGTGCTTCCCCCTGGGCGCTACCCACTGAACCGAAGCTTCCTCACTGCGGAGCTGTGTGGGGCCCTCCTGTGTGGTGCAGGGCAGTGGGGGAAGGTATCTTCTGGCCTGGCAGCCAGGTGACAGCAGAAACTTTTAGAATGTGAGAAGCACACTGAGTGGCTTGGGCTAGCCATGCTATTTCCCCCCGACACACACTTCGGCCCTCCCCAACGGTCACCCACTTCTCAAAGTTTACTGTACACACGAGTCCCCGGGGCTCTTGGTACACCGCAGGCCTGCAGAGCCTGGGTTGCTGCATTTCTTTCTTTTTTTTTTTTTTTTTTGAATGATATGGTCTCACTCTGTCACCCAGGCTGGAGTGCAGTGCCATGATCATAGCTCACCATAGCCTGAAACTCCTGGCTCAAGCGATCCTCCGGCCTCGGCCTCCCGAGTAGCTGGGGCTGCAAGTGCACATCCCCATGCCCCGCTAATTTTTGTTTTTAAATTTTTTGCGGAGACAAGGTCTCACCGGTCTTGAACTCCTGTCCTCAAGCAATCCTCCCGCCTCAGCCTCCCAAAGTGCTGGGGCTGCAGGCACAAGCCACTGTGCCTGGCCCTAGATGTTGCATTTCTAACAAGTTCAAGTTGATACCACTGCTGCTGGCCCAGGGGCCACTGGGAATGGCAAGGCCATGTGTGTCCTCCCTTCCAATCTCTTCCCTGCATTCACGTGGCTGCTCCTTCTTTGGATATCAGCAAATGGGCCTCATCAGAGAGGCCACCCTGATATTGTCTAAAAGAGATTCCTCCTGTCACCGTCTCTTATGGCATCGTGCTTGCTCCCTTCAGAGCTATAACCATAACTTGTCATTGTCCTCTTACGTGCTTGTGACTGATTGTGGCAGACTGTTACTGTATGGCACTGAATGATTGTGCCTCTCCACATCCACAGTCTTGTGAAGCCTCTTCCTGTAATGACTCTTGGCCTGTGCATGTGACTCACTCTGACCAATGGCATATTAGCAAGATGACACAATTGCAGGCTTGAAAAATCACAGACACATCCGGCTGGCCCTCTTGGAACGCTGCTGCCAAGTGATGAGCCCGCGCTAGCTTCCTGGAGGCCCCTGGCCCAACAGACAGCCAACACCAGCTGCCAGGCCTGGGAGTAAGTTCACTTTAGATCATCTAGCCCCCGTCGCACCACATGTTGACTGCAGCCGCATGAATGAGTCCGGAAGAATCACCCAACTGGGCCCAACCCAAAGTGCTAATCCAGCAATGGTGAGCACATAAAAGGGCCATTGTTTTAAGTTATTAAGTTTTGGGGTTGTTTGTGACACAGCAATAGATAACTGATATACTGAAGTATGACTCTATTAGGGCTGGAATGAGGTCTCTTTTTTTGGCATCTTATACCCAGTGTTTTAAATTTATGAATGAATAAACTAACCTGGATCTGTCTGATTCTAAAGTCCACAGGTTTCTGCTCCACCACCCTGTTCCCAGACAAGTCAATCACCCTACGTATAGATGGGTCAAGGATAGGACATGTGCTCTAGCCAAGGCTAATCAGTGCTTTCCAGCCACAGTGATCAGTTAAGGGATGAGTACGTGTCCTACACTAATCCAATCGGATTGAAACTCAGGACTTCACTGAGAGTGCTGGGGAAAACACCTTTTCTTTCCCAGTCAACGTGAAGGAGAAATATGCTTAGCAATGATTTTCAAAATCTGACTAATCAGAACAGGCCATTGTAGGAAGCAAGGACTTCCAGGGCTGCAGCTGTGCCGGGCGTTAACTCTGTAGTTGCATTTGGGGAGGTCCAGGGTGGCTGTTGGATACTCTTGGGATGGTGGCTATTTACCGATGAGTGTAGAGTTTTTCCAGCATTATAACTATTGCTATCAAGGCAACAGTGTATGGTGCCATCTGCCATGTGTATAGTCCTGAGAGCTGCTGGGCCATGGCAGTGGTCCTGGAAAACGCAGAGAAAGAGACCAGGCCCTGGTCAGAGCATTTAAGCCCTGGTTTATCTTGTGCTAAAACTGCTGCTGAGCTTTTCAGTCCCATGAGCCCAGAAATGTCGTTTTTGTTTCAGCCAGTGGGATTGGACTTCCTGTTGCTTGTAATTGTCAGGATCCTAACTGATAGGCCTTCTTTCTTTTGGAAATATAGCTCTCCTTGAAGGTCAACCAGATGATCCAGATACTCTAAAACTAACCCAAGTCTAAGCTAGACCAAGAGAGGACTGCACCCCGCGCTGACTCACACCACTCCTGTGGAGTCGCTTTCACTCTCCCGCGCTGTAGGAAATGCCTTGCAGAACTCGTCACTGAGACCACCGGATAGGTGCCCTTGGGGGCGGGGCTCCCCCCTTTACACAGGGTCTTTCGGGTCTTCTAGCTGTGCCTCTCCTAAGCAGTAGGTTCATTTCTGCCACATGGGCACTATAAACTGCATAACTAACTCGTTTTTCCTTTTTGTCTTGGCTGCCAGGAAACCTCATACCAAATATGTACCCATTTGCAGCAACAATGTACAACTCCCTGGTGTGTCTTTTTATAGTAGCTTCATTTCTGATTCGATCTGATGTCCTTATCCTTGTTTTACCCTATCACGTTCTCACTTACTTTCGACTTACATAATCTTGCTGCGTTTTATGTGTCCCTATATGGAAATAGAAGTTATAATCTTAAAAAATCACTTTGATTTAGGTTTGGTAAAAACGAAAAGAAACTACGGGGAGGAGTACTGCTATCTCAATGACTTTGGATTTCGGTAAAGAAAAAGGAAGGGGGTGTGGAAGGGTATTTAAATCCCGAGGATCTCACGAGCATAAAGAATCAAGACACCAGACAGGTGGGAGGAAGCTAAAGAAGCCTCTGACTCATTTAGGTTCTGCCAAGCAGCAACAAGAAGTCTCCTAAGCAAATTAATACAGAATTCCTCCCCAGGCGGCTATTTAGTGCTAAGTAAAGAGTCCCCACACCTGGGAAACCCTTAAAACAATATATATTATTCATTTAATATAGAAAATGTTTGTGGAAGGAACTGGAATTTGCTCCCTCATGTTGTAAATGAACTATAGGTTCTTGTGTTAGAAAAGTCTCAGACTCCTGGGTATAGTTTTTCTCTTGAGTGGCTGTACAAGTTGGAAAAAAAACAACAACAAAAGTGGGTCCAGCAGATTCAAACTCAGACATAACACAGAGCTTGGGTTCCTGGATAATCTTAGACTAATTTAAGTCCTTTCTCAAACCAGACCTAATACAAATAAGTAAAACACAAACCAAAAGTAATTCAATGAGCACAATTCTCAGTTGACTTACAAAGTGTTGAAAAATTGAGAGAAACGGCCAATAGAAACATGGAAGGGGAATCCACGAAGTGCTCCAGAGAAAGTGATCGGGCGTGAGGGAGGCAGTTGGACAGGACCTGCTGGGAAGGGACGTGAAGAGCAGGCAAAGGGAAAGGGAGCCGGGGGAGAAGAGGACGGAGTGTTGTGGAATGGGGGGAGGGGCAGGGGACACTCCAGCTGGGGGGTACCGCACGGCAGAAGCATGCAGGGGATGAACCTTTCGCGCACCACCATACAGAGTCACGCTTTTGAAATACCATCCTATCATGGCCTCTGTCTTCGTGCGGGTCCCATTTGAAGCATCCCACGCCTTTGAAGAAAAAGATTTCATAATCCTCCATCCTGCCTGTGACTCACATTGGCCGAGCCTGCAAGCGCCCATCTGAAGGGAGATCTCCCCACGCGTCACATCCAAAGGAAATACGGCTCTTACCCTGCGTGTCCTGTTTCTACATTTCCTGGGTGTGCAGTAGAGGCAGCAAAAGAGAAATCGTATCAGCTGACGTTTGCTAAAATCCACCTTACCTGTTTCTACTCCTGGAGACTGACTTCTCGGGGCAGCTGTGGCTGGTTTGGACAGCATCCTCTATAGACTCCACGGTGGTGGCTCTCCAGCAACATCAGCATCCCCCGGAAGTGTGTTCGAAATGTAAATTCTAAGGCCCTATGGTAGGCAGAATGGTGCCCCCAGCAAAGACGTCCACATCCTAGTCCCCAGACCCTGTGACTATGTTACTCTGCATAACCAAAGGGACTTTGCAGCGTGATTAGTTAAGGATCTTGACAACGAGCTGTGATCCTGCATTATCCAGGCAGGCCCATGTAGTCTCAAGTGAGAGAGAAAGGCAGGAGAGCGGGAGACAGAGGAGATGTGACGATGGAAGCACAAGTCAGAGCGAGGCTATTGCGGGTGTGAAGGTGGAGGAAGGGGCCGCAAGCCGAGGAATGCAGGTGCCCTAGAAGCCGGAGCAGGCAGGGAAACAGATTCTCCCTGAGAGCCTCTGGAAGGAACACAGCACGGCCAATGCCTTGACTGGATCCCAGAGAGACTCGTTTTGAACTTCACACCTCCAGAACTGTAAGATAATAGATTTATGTTGTTTAAGCCACAAAATTTGTGGTGATTTGTTACAGCAGCCAAGGGAAAGGGATACAGGCCCCACCCCAGACCTGCCGTGTGGGAAACTCCGCGGGGGGCGCCCGGCACCCTGCGTTCAGAGGCGTGCTAGAGTTCGCGGGCCGCTGCTCTCCAAGGGCGGCTCTTGGCCTTCATTATGCATCACACTCATCTGGGGAGTTTTTTGAAAAAACACCGATACCCAATTCCACTCCCAGAAATTCTGGTTTAATTGGTCTGGAGTAGGGTTCAGGCATCCCATTTTCAAAAGCTCCATGGAAGATTCTACTGCACTGCCCAAACTCAGCGCCTGGGATTCCTGCTGCTTCCTGCTTCTGCCCGAGCTCCTCTTATCTCCCCTACGTACTGGGCCCGTGCGGTCTTCTTGGCTGAACGGTCAGAGGGGGCTTCTTCCTGAGATGGCAGGGCAGGGGTTTGCCAGTATCTCTACTTCAAGAAAAAATTATATACAATATATATGAACATATATAAAATTTTTAAACTAAAATATATTAAAATTCTAATTAAATAAAGTTATATATTTTATATTTATATTTATATATACACACACATACACACGCACGCCTGTCACAAAGCCAGCACTCTGGTGCGGAGCACAGGTTTGGTCACACGCCCCTAGAGGAGAAGGATGCTGGACAGCGTCTGGTCCCACCGCGCCCTTTCCAGTTGCGGGAACGGAGGCCCAGAAAGAGGAAGGGACTAGTCCAAGGTTACAGGAGTGAGGCGCAGAGCCTGCGACAAAACCCTGGTCTTCTGGTGTAAAGCCGCTGTCCTTTCACCTCCCACCTTCACTCTGGCTCTGTTCCCTGTGGCAGGAAATGGAGGACTCCAGGCAAGGACCTGGCTCTTTAAAACAAACAAAAAAATCAAACCACTGCCCTGCCCCCCTCCTCATTTTCGGGCACGGCAGGAAGGGGCCTGTGCAGCGAGCAAGTGCTGGAACCCTCTAGAGGTGACCTTGAGCTGGGCCCCATGGCAGGAAAGATTCCGATGACCCAAGATAAGGCAAGATCTGCGGTGAGCAGAGGCAGCCAGCTGGGACTATCGCACCTGGAAAGCAGCCAGCCAGCTTCCCACCTGCCAAGGCGGGAGAGGGGCAGAGACAGAGAAGGATGCGGGGGAGGGGAGCAGAGGGGACATGGCCGGGCCTGAGGCAAAGACCTGCAAGGAGCCCCCTCCCCACTGCAGAGGCCCTGGACTAACAGAGGCAGGGGACCCGGCGAGGTGAGGTCCTCTGGTCCCTGGTACCCCTCTGCACTGTGCCCTGACACACACGCACAGGACGCTCCCCACCACCACCAAGGTTGTGGGGAGAGGGAGTGGGGGTGGGGAACTCAGGTGGCTGCAAATGGCAGGTTTGCGGAGGGGCAGTCGTGTGGGGTCCTTAAAAGCACGGGCAGTGTTTGGAATCACACAGAACCCGCCACTTTCAACTGTGTGACCTGGAGCAAGTCGCTGAGCCTCTCTGGGCCAGTTTCGTCTGTAAAAGAGGGATAGCCAGCGTGGTGGCCCGCGCTTGCAGTCCCAGCCGCTCCGGAGGCTGAGGTGGGAGGATCCCTTGACCCCCACCACCACCCCCCTGCCTTAAAAAATGGGACTAATACTGGGTTTTTGTGAGGGGTCTGAGAAGAGGCACAAACAAGCATGTACTCGGCAGCATCAGGAAGTGCTCGACTGGCCTGGGTTCAGATCCCAGCCCTGCCCCTCTGAATAC
This sequence comes from Indri indri, assembly GCA_004363605.1. Classification (NCBI taxonomy): domain Eukaryota; kingdom Metazoa; phylum Chordata; class Mammalia; order Primates; family Indriidae; genus Indri; species Indri indri. The sequence goes on along the minus strand of RJWJ010015433.1, from coordinate 19,045 downwards.
CCGGAAGGTGACCGCGCTGTGCCCGTTTCCTCTTTCGGAAAATGGGGTGGCAGTGGCATCTACCTGACAGGAGTAAGTGAACTAACGGATGGAGATGCTTAGGACAGGGGCCTGCTCGGGCTGTGCTCCAAAACCGCACTTCATTTGGCGGCGGCTGTCATTGCTGCTCTTGCTCTGGCCGCCGCACCCCGGGGTCTGCTCTACCCCTCAGCGACTCTAGACACAGCGCTAGGGCCTAGAAGGTTTTCATACCCACAGAAACTTGAGAAAAAAATTATCACCCTCAAAATATAAAAGGAAAACTGCAAAATCAAAATTAGTGACCATTTGGTCAAAAATCCACAAAACATACTATTATTTCAACTTGAGCAAATGTATTGGGAAACATTCAATAAGGTTTGAAATCAATTTATAGGTTCGATTTTTCTCTTTCTTCAAGAATTTAAGTGAGCGATGATGACTAAGAAATCAGAACAATCATAATTCATGTAACTTGTAACCAAATAACTTCAAATGCAAAATTACAAAAATTATTTTAGTAGATCATTGTGAGAGAGTTGAAAAAGACAAAAATTTTACATCTGTTTAAGGAATATATATAAAGCTTAAGGAAATGAATGGGAACAGTATCCTCTAAATTCAGGGTGATAGCTACCTCTGCAGTCAGAGGAGTGGGTCAGAGAAGGGCACACAGGATGTTTCGGCCATCGGGGTAACATTTACTTCTTAAGCTGGGTGGTGAATCCCACAGATTTCTATTATTCTTTGTCTCTTTATTTTATATATGAAAAATGTTGTAACAAAATTCAAAAGTCCATTTTTGTAGCAAAAAGAAGAGAAAGAAATGTCCCCAAATAATTTCAAATTATTTTATAGCAAATTTATATTTAATGGAAATGTTGGGGGTATTTTAATATATTTTAGATAACGTAAGACGGGGCTTCCAAAAGTACAAGTCTCCAAGGCCCTGACTCTACCAATGGTCCTCCAGGCCCCAGAGCTTCACCTGGCGTCTTGCTCCATTTGAGCTGCTGTAACAAAAATACCATAGGCTGGATGGCTTATAAACAATAGAAATTCATTTCTCACAGTTCTGGAAGCTAAGAAGTCCAAGATCAAAGCACCGGCAGATTCACTATCTGGTGGGAGTCTACTGTCTTATACATGGCACCTTCTTGCTGTGTCCTCACCGATGGAAGGGATGACTCAGCCTACTTGGGCCTCACTTACAAGGGCGCTAATCCCACTCAGGATGGCTCCGCCCTCATGATCGAATCACCTCCCAAATGCCCCGCCTCCTGATACCATCACATTGGGGGTTAGGAATTCAACATATGAATTTTGGGGGGACACAAACATTCAGACCACAGCACCTAGGTTCTGGTTCCACCAGAGAAGCCTGAGGTACAATGAATAGTCAGGAGGCCCGTGCAGACCCTGGCAGCAGCTCAATGTCTTTGTTGAACATATGTCTGTCTATAAAGTACAGATATGTGCATTTCTCCCTGTGTGCTAAGTAGGGAGGGGTAGATACACGGAGTTGTGAGAAAGCCGAAAGGTGCCACCTGCTTAACATTTGCTCTGTGCTAAAAACTTTCTGTGGATTCGCTCTGGAATCCATAGTGGAAGTCCTCTGCGGGGTTGGTACTATCATCCTCCCCATGTAAAGAATGAGAAAACTGAGGGTCAGAGAGGGCAAGCACATTTCCCATGGCCACACAGCTGGTGTATGGTAAAGTTGGGACTGACCCCAGAACCTTCCCTCTCAACCGCGACACTATCCTACATGCTCAAGTGCACAAATCTCTGATGTCCAGGGTGGGATTCCGGATCTCAAGCCCTTTTCCCATTCTCTGCACATCATGAAAGTTTTCAATATTACTGTGTGAGCAGAGAGAAGGAAGGAAGGATTTAAATGAAATTTCTCTCCAGCCCACTGGAGTCAGATTTAATCTGGTTTAAAGAAAATTAGGAATTGTTATGTTTCTTGCACACCTGGTTATGGCTGCAAAGTACTGCATGTCGTACATCCTTTATCATATTTAATTTTCAAAAGAACCATGCCTCCATTTTACCAACAAGGAAAGTGAAGTTCCTAGAAATTCAGAGACTTGCTCGCGGTCACAGAGCTGGTAAATGGCAGAGTGGTGTTGGATCCTAAGCTACCCTCCTAATGTCCTGACTGTCCAGACGTTTTCAAGGAGCTAGGGGGAGGCAGACAGGTGTGCAGGCCTCCGTAAAGTGACGTGGTAACTGACAGAGCGCACCAAGTAAACATAGGTGAGGACAGGAGCAACTAAGGAGGGGTGGCGACAGCCTCCCGGGGGAAGCAGGCTGAAGCCGGGTGCTCAAGGAGGAGTAGGAATGAGCGAGGAGAAAAGGGCGGGGAAGAAAGCATCAGGTGAAAAGGCCCAGAGACAAGAGAAATGGCTGGTTCTCCCAACAACTGGCAGTTCAGACGAGGCGGGAAAGAGAAACTGGCCAAACACAAGCCGTCTATAAACCACCGCTGACCACTGGCCCAACCCACCAGTCAACCCCTCGGGTAGCAGCAGCAGCCGGGACCTGGCCCAGCTTGCCCCTACCGACAACGCGATGGGATGGCTGAGGAGCTCTGCCTGGGGTCAGCTCTCAGGAGCCCCAGATCCCGAGGCTTCGACTCCCTTCCCTTCCTCCATTCAGGCATTGCCCAGGGATGAGCTGGGCCAAATGAAATCACAGCATCGCCTGCCCCCGGCTCCTTCCCGCGTCCCCCTGATTTATGTCACAGCATTCCCAACGTGCCATATGGCCAAACTGGGCCAAGTCATACCAGTGGTTTTCAGGCTTCTATGTGTGTCCCAGTCACTGGGGATTGCTAAGATGCAGGTCCTGATTTGGCAGGTCTGGGGAGGGTCTGACATTCTGCAGTTCAGTCGTGACCTCAGATGATGCTGACGTCGCTGATCCGCGGACCACACTCTGAGAAGCATCGTTTAGGCAACTGTGTACTATGTACGGAGCTCCTGCGGCGTGCTGGGCGTTGCGCAGGCTACTGCCTATACATTTTCTAATTTAATAACTACAGTCACCCTCTGAAGTAGAACTTACTGTTTTTAAGAAATAATTTTCAGAATAGTAGGAACAGAAAGATTAAGTATTTTACAAAGTTAGAAAGTGGCAGAGCTGGGCTTTGTACTTGGGTCTATCTGTCTGTAGAATTCATACTGGGCCTCCTATTCAGAAAGCCTGCTATGGACTGAGTTGTGTACCCCCTAAATTTATATGTTGAAGCCTTAGTGTGTCTGTATTTGGAGTAAGGAAGTAATTAAGTTTCAATAAGTCCATATAGATGAAGACCTGATCCAATAGGGTTAGTGTCCTTGTAAGAAGAGACAGCAGAGAGCTTACTCTCTCTGGTGTGTGAGCACACAGTGAGAAGGAAGCCGTCTGCAAGCCAGGAAGAGAGCCCTCACCAGGAATTAAATTGGCTGATGCCTTGGCCTCTAGAACTATGAGAAATAAATTGCCGTTGTTTAAGCCATCCAGCCACCGGTCTGAGGTATTTTGTATGGCAGCCGGAGCAGACGGGTCCAGCTGCTTACGAGTCAGCCAGCGATGCCAATTAACATGAGTGGAAATGCTGCTCTGCCCGAACTGAGCAGGACTGGGAAGAACCAAAATAATAATAATAATAATAATGATCATTTACACCTAAGCCAAAACTACCTGTAGCAGTCACAAAACGAAAGCACAATACAACAAGCTCAGAACAATGGAGCCACCCAAAACCTTACACCTTAAATCCAAACACGTTTCATGAGGAAACAGGAAATGGCACAACAATGAGGTATTGTCCACTAATTTGCTGCGTGTACTGTCATAGCTGAGTCTGCATTCTTGTGGAGTGAAAAGGTATAATTAATAAACAAATTTCTGGCCCCTAAAGTTTAGCCACGCCCTCTTAGCTGGGAATCAATGGAAAACACAAGTCTCAATGATCCTCCTGATGGAAAAACTAAATGCTGAGTAAAATATTAAACATCTTTTTAAGTGTATCACTGAACTGACAGAAAAGTGAGTAATCCACAGACCCCAAAACGGGGGGTTAAGGAGCCCCAAAGCTGGCTAGTATTCTGGGGGTTTTTGCTTGATACTGGAGGCCTTGAGCTTGCACTTTGATAGCTGTGCTTGTGGGAGGTCAGGAGCTAAGTCTTAGGGTCCACCTGTGACGTGGAGGGAAAAGAAGATGCACATATATACATATATGTAATAAATTTTACTGATGTAAAGGATGTATAGCACACTATTTGTAAATAATAATAAAATACGCATACTCTTTATTGTAAATTTCATACAGATAATTGATTCTTACAAAATAGTTTTGTTGATTTTTGCCAAACTCTTGCATCTGTAGCCAACCTGTTATAGCAATTCACTATAGTTCTAACACAAATGTTGGTTGATACTATTATGTTAAGAAGGAAGATGAAATGAAACAACAAAGACGTATATTGGAACCACATTCATTAGTCAATAATGTTAGTTGCTTCTTTGCTGAATCAGATAATTTTCAAATACTAGAAGCATGTTTCCTATATTTTTTTGTGCTATTCATAGCGTAATGGCTATAGATACAACACAACTTTAAATTGCATTTGAATTATTAACATTTTTTTCCATGACTTTAAGTCTAGACAATCAATAAAACAGTAAATGAAGCCTTGATTTGCAGCATTTGCTGATTTCCATGCTGTGAATTCTCCCACCACGGCTGATTTCAAGCTACCAATGTGACATCACTGAACATAGAGTTGGGAAGAGATGCACAATAGCCATTATTTAGTATTTCCATCACTCTATAGACTGCTGTAAAGAGAGATCAAACAGATTTTAAAAACTAAATCAATTGTTACACATAAAAACAACAATTGAAATAAAAAATATAGTGGATGACCATGAGCAGGTAAATCCAGAATGTGGACATACAACAAGATCACTCTCTTAGTTTCATCAAAAGTCAATGTCAAAAGAAAGGGGGCAGGGAGATGAAGGATAATCCTATATTAAAAGATATTTAAGAGATAAAACAACCAAATGCAGTATGTGGTCCTTGACTTGATCCTTGTTTGAAAATCTAGCTATAAATGGTATTTTTGAGACAATTGAAGAAATTTAAATATACTGGATATTAGACTGTATTAAGGATTTATTGTTAATTTAATTAGGTGTGACAATGTTTGGTTATTTAGGAGAATGTCTTTTTTTTAAAGTGACTAATGCAGAAGTATTTAATAGTGAAGTATCATGATATCTACTATTTATTTTAAGACGGTTCAGCAAAAATATATGTAAATGAAACAACTATGGCAGAATGTTAAAATACTTGAACTTAGGCCCCAGGAATGTATTTTTTTATACAGTCCTTTCCTATATATTGTATGTTTGAAATTTTCCATAATTGAAAAAAATTTTTTCAACAGTGAATGGTTTAAATTACGGGTTAAATTTTTCTATAAAAGGCCTAATAATGAATATTTCAGGTTTTGTCAGTCATATAACATATAGTTCTGTGTCACATATTACTTATTTTCTTTCTTCCTTTCTTTCTTTCTTTTTGTTTTGTTTTGTTTTGAGAGTCTTGCTCTGTTGCCCGTGCTAGAGTGCAATGGTGTTGTCATAGCTCACTGCAACCTCCAACTCCTGGGCTCAAGCGATCCTCCTGCCTCAGCCTCCCAAATAGCTGGGACTACAGGTGCTCACCACCACACCGGGCTAATTTTTTCTATTTTTAGTAGAGACGGGGTCTTGCTCTTGCTCCGGCTGGTCTCAAGCTACTGACCTCAAGCGATCCTCCCGCCTCAGCCTCCCAGAGTGCTAGGATTACAGGCGTGAGCCACCATACCTGGCCTATTTTCTTTATAATCCTTTAAAAATTTTAAAAACATTCTTAGCTTAAGGACCATACGAAAACAGGCCATGAGCCAAATTTGGCCCCAGGCTGTAATTTGCCAGCCCTTATTTCAAATAAATTCTTTTTATTTCTTCTACTATTAGAAGAAAGAATTAGTGAATTGGAAAATAGAGCTGAAGAAAATATAAAGAATACAGCCTAATGAGACAATGAGATAGAAAATATTAAGAAGAGAATGAGAAATCTTGAAGGATAGAGTGATAAGTCTCAAATATAGAAAATAATAGTTCTAAAAGAAACAAATGAAGGAATATGGAAGAGGTAATATGCAGAGATAATGGCTGAGAATTTTCTAGAACTGTTGAAAGACACTAATCCTCAGATCCAGGAAGCCCAATGAATCCTACGTAGGATAAATAAAAGGAAATCCAAACCCAGGTACCTCACAGCAAAACTGCAACACACACACACACACACACACACACACACACACACAAGAGTCAGAGAGAGAGAATCCGAAAAGCAGCTGGAGAGAAAACACAGGTAACCTACAAAGAAATGGCAATTAGACTGATGGCTAATTTCTCAACAGCAACAACTGAAACCAGAAGAGGAGGGAATAGTATTTTAGATACCCTAAGAGAAAATGACTGTCAACCAATAATTCTATACCCAATGAAACTATCTTTCAAGAAGAATGGCAAAATAAAACCAGTTTCAGATAAACAAAAACAGAGAGTATGCTACCAAAAAATCATCATTAAAGAATATATATATATATAAAATATACACTTTTTTTTTTTACTGGAAATCCCCTTATCATCTAATAAAGAAAATGTAAAGAAGGTGCTTGAGGTATCCCAGATGGAAGAACCAAGATACAAAAAGAAATGGTGAGCAAAGATGTTGGCAAATATGTGGCTAAAACAAAGCATATATTGTCCTGATAAAAATATTCAATACTGTGAAACCTGTGCGTACGACATGAGAAACAGGCTCAAATGGTGCATGGGAACACCATATAAATTAGGAGAGTGTGATGGAAATTAAAGGATTCTCAGGTTCCTGTCTTATTGGGAGGAATGTATAGATGTTGACTTTTGACTTCATTATGCTAGGTATGCATGTTAAAGAAAAAGCTAGGGACAGAAAGGAGAATGGTGGTTACCAGGTGGTAGGAAAGGGAAGTTATTTTTTATGGGTACTGAGTTTCAATCCGGGATGATGAAAAGTTCTGGAAATGGATAGTGGTGCAATTGCACAACAATGTGAGCGAACTTAACACTATTGAATTGTCCACTTAAAAATGGTTAAAATGGGGGCTGGGTGAAGTGTCTCACACCTGTAATCCTAGCACTCTGGGAGGCTGAGGCGGGAGGATCGCTTGAGCTCAGGAGTTCGAGACCAGCCTGAGCAAGAGACCCCATCTCTACTAAAAATATAAAAAATTAACCAGGTGACCAAAAATAGAAAAAATTAGCTGGGCATGGTGGCATATGCCTGTAGTCCCAGCTACTCTGGAGGCCGAGGCAGGAGGATTGCTTGAGCCCAGGAGTTTGAGGTTGCTGTGAGCTAGGCTGACACTACCACACTCCAGCCGGGGCAACAGAGCGAGACTCTGTCTATAAATAAATAAATAAAAAATAAAAACGAGCCTCTGCAAAGGAGTAGGGGTGAGTCATGCGAGGTGCTACCCTCAGCACTGAGGCCTGCAGCTGAAGGAAGACTTAAACCCAGCCAGTTTGTTCTCCTTTCCCTTTTGGTTGTCGCTGGGTGGGAACAGCATCTTCTCTACTCTCCGACCCTGTAGTTTCTGAGCTTTGGTGAAGGCGGGGCTGTCAGAAGACCCCTCACTGGTTTGTTTTGTTTCTCTTCACCCTTTAACTTGTCTTTTGTGACACTTAACAGGTGCCTAATATCCTGCAAGTGTTTGTTTGAGGTGAGTGCTGTCTGGTGAGCTCTGCCTCCCTGTGATCTTCATAGGTTTGACAGTGTCCTCATGGGGTGAGCAAAGGGTTAGGCAGCTTGGAGGCTCTCCATCGGTCCTGTCCTCGTTACACGGAATCTAACTGTGCTGTGTGGATAATGGACCATGGGGAAGACACAACACAGCTGGCAATTACAATGAGCATTTATTCCGTTGGGTGCTCTGCATGTCTGGTCTCACTTAGCCTCACAGCAGCTGCGTGAGCTGAGCAGCAGTTGCATTCCTAACTGGCAGATAAACACACCAGGTCTCGAGGAGGTTAAGCGAGCTGCACACCTGGTCGGGGGAGAGCCAGGCAGCCTCACCAAAGACGTCAGGTTCCTTTATCTCCTCTGGATGCTTGTCCAGGGGCCTGAGTACCCAGAGAGCCATTGAGAGCCCTTGAGGATGTAAGAATAGAACCCTCATGTGTTTGCAGAAAGCCCAGAGAACTGTCCCCAACCTCCAGACCTTCTCAGAGTGAAAAGCCCCCCCCCAAGAATCAGTGGCCAATTCTACAAATCCACTTACCTCTTTGCTTCTTACCCTCATGAGTAATCAGATGGTAGAACTTGTGAATGAGATGGTACGAACTAGGACAAGTCACTCAACCTCTCTACCTCGTTCAAATGGAGCAATTGCACACAAATATGAGTGCACGTAACACTACTGAATTGTCCACTCAAAAATGGTTAAAATGGTGAATTTTATGTTATATATATTTTACAAAAAGAAAAAGCTAGGGTAACCACTGAAATACCAAACATAAAGCGTATAAATTCCAAACAAGTAGGAGGGTGGAGGGAACTTACTCATGGAGTCATTATGAAAATGAAATGTTAATGCGATATACGTGCAGTTCTCAGGACAGTGCTGGGCATGGAGCAGGCACTCTCTAAATGTTGCTGTAACTGTTATTACTACCTGCAATCCAGCTCACCCGCGACTCCTCCCAAGTTTCAGTGCGGCTGGTTGCTGGACTGTCTCCACACGAGCCCGGGTGGGTTAAGTTCCGGGTTCAAGGCCCAGAGGCAGGCAGGAAGGACAGGACACGCAGATGGTTAGGAAGGAGGTTGGGCTGGCTGAGCTGACAACACAGTGGGGTCAGGGCAGTGGCGGTCTTCTCCCCCCACTCGCTGTGCGCTGAGCGGCCCCTGGGCTGATGGAGGGGGCTCAGGAGGTGGATGTGTTTCATCCCAGTTAGTACCTGTAGAGTTGAGTCAGAGAGCATTGTTCAGACATGGCTGCTATATATCATGTGGCTAACAAAGTCAGCCATGTACTCTTTCTCAACATCAGAATTTATGGGTGTGGTTTTTCTTTCTTTCTCTCTCTCTCTTTTTTTCCTCCCATATCCACTGCACTTGGTCTCTGGTAACTCTGGGGATCAAAGGATCAGGGAGTCCTGAGACGAATGTGACACCATCCACTGAGCTGTGGAGCATCGTGAAAGAAGTATTCATCATAGGCAATTCTTCAAGTCCCAAAAGGACTCAAGGGAAAACTGCTGCGCTGGCTTGGATTCAGTTCAGCTCTCATTTGCCCCGATTAGTGAGACTGACTGACTCTTCCTTGCCAAGAAACACGAAGCTAATGCCAGGGTAGACCAGACAATGCTCTTTTTGCAGATTTCACCAGCAGGACAGTGGCTCCCTCACTCAGCACCTTCCTTGCTGTCACCTCCCACATCTCAGTGGGGGCAGACTCCCAAAATGACCTGGTTCAGGGAAACGGACAGCTTGATTTCCAAGCCATGTTATCTCCTTCCGTCTTCATGGTAGCAGCCTAGAGACATTAGGTGGCAAACCACTCAGAGTTCTTGGCTGCAAACAACAGAACCCGCTCTGGTGAGTTAAGCAGAAAAGGCTTTTTCATGCCTCTCCAGGGCAGGAGGACGGGCTTGACAGCTGAACACGGTAGAGCTGCTACGAGGAGATATCCCTGCTGCCCCCACTGAGCGGGGGCCAGGAGGCCCCTCGTGTGTTGATGCAGGGCTCCAGATGCTACCACACAACCCTGTCACTGCTGCCTCTGGAAACTGGGTGCTTCTGCCACCACCCTGTCAAAATGACACCGACTTCCCAAATCGTAGGCTCTAAGGTTGCATCTGATTGGCGGAGACCAGGTCACATGTCTGTGCCCTAGCTGCAAAGGAAGCTGGGAAAGTAAGCTTCTGGTTTCTACCTCTGGGAGGCACAGACTCAAACCCCCAAAAGAAGAGTGTTCATGGACAGCCAAGAATAATGATAAACATTCACATATAATCCACAACCTAAAATCACATGAATAGGACACACCCCAGAATCAACCACACTGCCTTGGGCGCTGACCTGCTGCCTGGACAGAACCCACCCCACAGCCCCCCAGGTTCTCACTCTGCCCCAGGAGTCCTTGGCATGAAGCTGGTACCTCCTCTCACCAGGGGCCTTCATTCTCTATGTATCCTGGAGGCAATGGCTTAACTGCTGCTTTTATGTTTGATTGGGACTTTTTGGGCAAACTGAAATGCTTTCAAGGGCCAAGCAGGTAAATTAGTGGTGAAGTGGGCAGAGGCAAGAGCATGCTGGGACCACTGCTCAGTGCCAGATTTTTCCAAAAGGAAATGCGGGCCCAGCAGCCAGATACTCAGATTTTTCCAAAGAAGCTAGAAATCTGGATTTCTTTATATGATGTCTCCAGATCTTTAAATGTTTGAGCAAATATTATTTATCTTTTCTTTTTACTTTTTATTATGAAAAACTTCAAGCACACAGAAAAATGGAGTGAATAGAATAATGGACACCCATCGTCCAAATAGACCTTGGAAATCAGCTTCCTGATCCAATGTCGTTGAGAGTGTAAATTTGTATGACATTTCAGGAAGACAGCATAGTGTACTATTCAGGATTCCTTCACTCATATGAGACAGCAATCCAAATGAAACTAGCTCAAAACAAAAAGGGTATTTGACTCAGTTGACTGGGAAGCCCTGGGAGGGACAGCTTCAGGCATAGATGGAGCCAGGGGCTTGGGTGAGGTCATCAGGGCTCTGACTTTATCTCTTGACTCTGTTTCCCTGAGTTTGTTGGCTATCTTCTCACCAAACTCAACCCACATGGCAGGGGAGATGGCCTCTGATAGCCTCAAGCCTGTATCTACATGGCTTCCAATCCAAAAGGAAGAGAAAGACCCCCTTCTCTCACAGAATCTTTCTATCAAGTCTCTGATGAACTCTTCCTGGATCATATGCCCATCCCTGAACCGATCACTGTGGCCAGGGGAACAGAGTACTCTGGCTAGCTCGGATCACATGTCCAACCCTATAGAGAAGAGGTGCATTGTGACTGTCAGCCCACAAGGACCACAGAGGGTGGGGAAGATGTGGTTCCCTAAAAGAAAAGCAAAGTGTTCTTTGAGAAGCAGGCAAGCACATCAGATGCCCATTACGTGTAGCAAAAAAGTCCACAAGACTTTCAAATAGTCGACCCCATCTGAAAGAACAAGTTCACTTCTAAGAATTCAGCCAGAGAGAGAGAGTGAGAGAGAGAATAGAGGAGAGAATAGCAAAATATTTTCAGAACCTAAATGTCCATGAAGCGGGGATTAAACAACTTAGTGCACATCCACGTTATCGGGGTACTAAGCAGCTGGTGAAAATGACTATGTGTATCTGCATTTCATGGCAAGGAAAGGCCTCCATGATACACTAGTCAGTAGAAAAGGCATGTTACAAAACAGCATGCAGATTATAATCTAATTTTTTAAATCAGTGTATACCCATTGGGAAATAAACATCATCAGGAACTATATCACAGGCTTCACAGAGCTTATCTCTGGGTGATTATTTCGATTTCTTCAATTTACTTATCCATATTTTCTGTGATAAGCAAGTATTTCCTTTTAGTAAAAAAAACATTTTTTTTAAGTGGAAAACATCAGGATAAACACACACGAACTCAATGAATACACGTAACGAGTAAGGAAACAAGACCACATCCATGAGTTCAGAGACGCTCGATGAGAGGACAGCAGGCCCGTAGGTGCCTGCAGGGACGGTGTGTACTTGGTCATCAGTCGTGACTCGAGCAGAATTCCCTGTCATCTTTAAATGGAACGTGTCTGATCACACTACTGCACTGCTCACAGCTCCCACACTAATCACAGGGCTGGGTGGGGAGGGTGGGCTGCCCAGGGCACTGGCCCTCCGCTCAGTCAAATCATCTTTGTCTTTGATCTGAGCCTTGTCCCAGTCAATGCTGCCCCCACCCAACCCCCGCCCGTTCTGGCAAGAGCAGCACCCAACCTGGTAGTAAAAGTCAATGTCCTGGGGCAGGGTGGAGCCAGCAATTACCTGGGAGGCCCTCCTGGGCCAGATGCTCTGATGCTCGGCTCCCAGCACTGGCTCCATAGACCCCACCCCAGCTCTGTTCCCTCTGCTTCGCCAGGCGCTGGGAGAGAAACCTTCTCCTTCCCACCCTCCACCAGTTCCCAGCCGAAGTCTCCTTCTGCACAGGTGCCAGCTGCAGAGAGTGCTGGGGCTTTTGGGCTTTAGTCACCTTCTGCTGCCACCGCTTGGGGAATGCTGCCGGATTTGTCCTCCAAAGCCTGCTCCTTTGGGATCTGCGGCCTTTTCCTTTTTCTTCTCCTTCTACAATGTTTCCCTCCCAAGAGACACCGAAATGCAATTATTTCAGTTTGCTCCTCTGTCCCAAATCATCTCTGGCTCTCCAGTCTGCAGAGAATAAAAATAAAGCCCAGACTCCTCCGCTTGGCAGCTACAGGGCTGTGACACACCCACGGCATGGCCTCCCACCCTTGTCTCCCACTGTGCCCACACACGAATGCCTCAGCCCGACTCAGCTTCCCACCTCCTTGCTTCTCCACGCTGTTCCTTCTGCTTGGAACACTCTCCCCGCAATGCCACCTACAAAAATCCTGCGTCCCATCTATCCTTCCAGGCTCTGCTCAAACACCACCTGTCGTTAAGGCCTCCACTGGGTATTCGTTGTCCCTTCATTAAAGCACTCACCCCAATCCTCTTTGTATGGTATTATGATCAGTTACATCTGTGTTTGTTCCCCTGCTAGATGGTAAACTCCCTGAGTCATGGTTCTCAACCAAAGTGTTTTCCCTACTGATGAGTCTGGATAATTTTCAGGTGGAGCATGAGTAATTTGTTATGCAAAGTTGACTTCAAATCCACCACTTACTATCAAATGACCTTGAACAAGTTATATGACTTCTCTGAGCTTCAGTTTCTCACCTATAAAAGGTTGTTGTGAAGATTAAATGAGAAAATATTTATTAGCTATTATTTTGATATTATCATGATTATATTTGTTTTTCAAATATAAAAAAACTGCAAATTACATTTTTTATTTTTAATTCATATAAACATAGTTTAATACACTAGTTTAGACAGGTTGTTAGGCAAATTACAGATAATTATATCAGACAAAAATCAAAACCAACACATCCCTCATCAATGACATCTAGCTTATGTTTCTGCATATTTTGTACTAGTCATTTAACTACTTGCAAAATCAACTGTACTTGTGAATGGGGAGAAAAGCTAAGCAATCTTAGCATCATGACTAGTTTCGACTTCACAGGCACTGACCATATTTTCTTAATGTAGCCACCAACATTCAGCCTCTTCTGGAATTTGGGGGCATAAGGCCAAGTGAGTAGTCTGTCACCTCTCATGGGATGACATGAAAATTTGAATGTGTGACCAATTCCCATATGAATCAAAAGTCTTTAATATTAGAATAACAGACTTTTCTGTTTAAAGAGCAGTTTTAAAAAAGGTGTTAAATATGCCCCCAATTTTTTCAGTCATGTGCTAAAGATTCAAACCCTCCCTGTTCAAAAAAGGAAGTCAGTTTACCAACTCTTGCAAATTACATTTTAAAAAATAAATTAGAGCAGAGTCCAAATAATGATGTCATTCTTGCTTGCATTCTGTAGTGTATTACAGATGGCTGCGAATTCTTTGACACTCTATTCTTAGGAGGTGGAGTGTATGTCTCTTCCCCTTGAATCTTGGCAGAATCTGAGACTGCTTGATCAGGAGAATACAGCAGGAGCGACATGCTGCTAGTTTCCAGGCTTAGGCTCTAAGAAACAAGCAGCTTCCATTTTCCCCCTTTTGTAATAGTCACTCCGAGAACCCGGCCGCTGTGCTGGGAGGACACCCAAGCAGCTTATAGAAAGGCCCATATGCACAGGAACCATCTTTCTCTAGAAGCACCCTTCTTCACAGCTCTTTTCAGGGGAGTCCCCACAACCCCCACAGGGTCATCAGAACCTCTCCCTCAGTCCATTTCTCTCTGGATGATACCAGCATAGAATAATGAGTCCCAGACTTGAGTCTCATTGGGCTGGCTGGCATGGGGACACACTCCTGAACCAATCAGGTGGCCAGGAGGATGAAGTCCATTGATTGGCTAGGCCTGGTCACATGCCCAGCTCAGGGTGGGACCAGCCACACCCAAACAACCTGAGTTGAGAACGAGGGAGGAGTGGCTCCTCTCAGGAATGTGAGGGTGCTCCCACCAAAAGAAAGAGGATGAATGCTGGGCAGCGTGACAGTAGCGTTCACTATGGCCACAGTGACCAATGCATTTAATGCCTTTCTGAGACTTAGTCCCCTCACTTGTTAAAAACAACGGCCACTATCAACTTCATGACAGTTACTACAACAATTAAATGAGATGACGAAGGCAGCACTCTTCAAATCTTTATTTCCAAAGTACCTATTATGGGTTGGACTGTGTCCTTCTCCAAAAAGCTGAAGTCCTAATGCCTGGTACCTGTGACTGAGACCTTATTTGGAAATAGGGTCTTTACACAGGTAATCGAGTTAAAATGAGGCCATTAGGGTAGATCCTAATCCGATACGACTGGCGTCCTTATAAAGGGGGAAATTTGAGGCTGGGGTGCAGTGGATCACACGTGTAATCCCAGCTCTCTGGGAGACTGAGGCGGGAGGATCGCTTGAGGCCAGGAGTTTGAGGCTGCAGAAAGCTATGATGACATCACTGCACTCTAGCTTGGACAACAGACTGAGACCCTGTCTCAAAAAGAAAAAAGGGAGTGGGGTGGGGAGAATTTGGATGCAGTGACACGCACGGAGGGAACGTGGTGTGAAGACACACAGGGAAAAGCTGGCCATGTGCCTGGATGATGCATCTATACGCCAAGGAATGCCAGGGAGTGCTGGCAAACACCAGCAGCTAGAAGAGGCAAGGAAAGCTTCTCTCCTGGAGCCACTGGAGGGAACGCAGCCCTACCAGCACTTTGGTCTCCTACGTCTAGCCTCCAGAACCGTGAGAGGATAAACTGGTGTTGTTTAAAGGCACCTAGTCTTGGGGACGTTGCTGAGGCAGCCTGAGAAACTAATACCGTACACCTAGGAGTAAGAGAGCAAGGAGAACTCTTGGGGGTTGAAGGGCATGCCCAAAGCAGTCTACAAGCTTCACGGTATTTCTTTGAAGTTCATTTTGTTTTAAATCCTTGCTGGATTCAGGAACAACCCCCTGTAGGCAGTATTTTGGTTTTTTATAGTAGTAACCGATGAGCCAGAAGAGTTAGTACACCAAGAGCAGATTCCAGGCACGGGGGTTTTCTTTTGTCGCCTTTATTCTCTGCTTGAGACAGTGCTCAAGAGCGTTCACACATTAACCACCCTCGTTTTTCAGCTTTTACTGATACAATAATGTTTTTCAAATGTCTGAGGAGTCTGGATCTCCCACGCGTAATCTTGTGTGTGGATGCAGAATGTTGTGTGTCCTCGACCCTGAGCCACAAAGTTGGGTCTAATATTAAGGCAGTTGCTTCGAAGGGGAGAGATGGCCTGACCTATTTCATTCCTTCCCCTGGGCAGAAACCAGGGGCCTTAGTGACATCCAAACAGCCAACCAAAACTTGGTTACTTCTTTCAGACAAGCGCATGGGCAGCTGTCTCGAGTCTGCAATAGGCAAGTTAAAATAGCAAAGAAGCAGAATTTCTGGTCAGAGAGAGAGAGAGAGAAATAACAGGCACAATTCGCTACCCCTTTGTTTCCCAAGAGAAAGTAAGGGAAAAAATCAGTAATTATAGGTTAAGTGTTGCAGAGGCGGACATGCTATAGGCCAATAAAGGGAATTTATTCAAGGGTCTTCTGGAACACTCCTGTTCTATCATAAAAATTCACATAAATTTTACATGCTACTTCATCATATAGCCAGATGTTTTTTCTCAACATTCCGTAATGAAAATTTTCAAACAATGATTTTTACGGTTAAAATCCCAATACCCCTCACCCATACTATAATATTAATATTTTACTTTATTTGCTTTATCTCCTATCTATCCATCCATTTTGGGGTTTTAATGCATCTCAAAGTCAATTGAAGACATCAGTTCACTTCACCCCCATTACTTCAGCATGCCTATCATTAACTAGAGTTCAGTACTTGTCTAGTTTTTTGAGGTGAAATCCAAAAGCAATGAAATGCAGAATCTTAATTGAAACTTTGCCAAATTTTGAGAAATGCATAAGCCTGTGTGACCCAAGCTCTACCCAGCTATGGAACATTCCCAACACCCCGGAAAGTTACCTCGTGCCCCTTCCTAGTCAATCCCTGCCCCAACCTCCCAGACAAAGCTACACTTCTAATTTTTCTCCACAATAGGTTACGTTTGCCTGTTCTAGAACTGTATACAAATTGAATCAAACAAAAATATATTCTTTTGTATAAGGCTTCTTTCACTCAATATAATGATTTTGAGAGTCACCTATGTTGCTGCATGTGTCAATCCCTTGTTCTTTAATGTCCCATTGTGTGACTGTTATGCTGTTACCCATTTTCCTATTGACAGACATCTGGGCTGTTTCCCGTTTGGGGCTAATATGAATAAAACTGCTATGAACGTTCTTGTTCAAGTCTTTGTGTGGATGTATACTTTCGTTTCTCTCAGGTCAGTACCTACATAGGAGTACAGTTGCCAGGTCATAGGGTTGATGTATAGTTTTTAAAATACTGGCAAACCTTTCCCAAAGTGGTTTTATCATTTTACACTCCCACTAAGAATGTATGAGAATTCTGGTTTGTCCTCACTAGCCTTTGGCATGGGTGAGGCTTTTAAGTTTTAGCCATTCTGGTATGTATGTAGTATTAATAGTATCTCATTGTGGTTTTAATTTGCATTGCACTGATTATTAATGCTATTGACGCTTTCTCACACCGCTACTGTCTACTCATATCTTTTGGGAAGTGTCTGTTCAAATCTTTTGCCAATTTTTTATTTAGGTTGTCTTTTTATTGAGTTGTAGAAATTCTCCATGTATTCTAGATACCATTTCTTTTCAGATATATGCTTTGCAAATATTTTCTCCCAGTCTGTAGCATACCTATTCGTTTTCCTAACAGTGCCTTTGAGAAGCGAAAGTTTTTAATATTGATAAACTCTAATTTGTCAGTTTTTTCACATGTGGTTATTGCTTTCTGTATCATAACCAACACTTTCCTACTCTCAAGCCACAAAGATATTCTCCTACGTTTTCTTCTAAAAGCTTTATTGTTTTAGTTTTTATGTTTATACCTATGATGCCTTGACTTACTTTTTGTGTATGGCATGAGGTAGGAGCTGAGGTTTATATTTTTCCATATGGATATTCAGTTATTCCAACTCTAGTTATTGAAAAGATTTCCTTTCCCCATTGGATTGCTTTAACACCCCTGTCACATATCAAATGACTATGTAAGTTGTGTTTCTTAGCTTTTATCCCGTTCCATTGATCTGTTTGTGGATCCTATGATGGTACCACACTAGCTCGATTACTGTGGTTTTACTAAATGTCTTGAAGTCAGGTAATGTAAGTCCTCTAATTTCTTTTACAAGCTTGTTTCAGATATTCTAGATCCTTTGAATTTCCACATACACTTTACAACCAACTGTTAATGTCTATTAAAAAAAAAGCCTGCTATGATTATGACTGGGATGGTGTTACATTTATACACCAACATGAGGAAAATTAACAATATCGAACAGGGTAGCTCTCTCCAAGTATGTAAATCTTTAAAAAATTTCCTTAGGAATATTTTGCAGTTTTCAGCATGTAAGTCTTGCACATCTTTGTTAAATTTATTCTTAAATGTTTTGGTTTTTTGTTGCTATTATAAATGGGACTACTTTTTAAATTTTTTGCTGCTAAAAAAATATGGAATACTTCATACATTTTCATGTTATTCCTGTACAAAGACTAGGTTATGTTTCTGTATCATTCCAATTTTAGTATCTGTGCTGTCAAAGTGACATTATATGTGCTTTTAATGAAAACATAGTATGATCCACCCCTGTACATTTTTAAGTAAATACACCCTCCAGGAAGTTAAGTCTCTTGTGTCCCGGGGCTTCTTGTACTCCTAGCACACTGCCACGGACCCCTACGTGGGATACTGCGGGACCTCTGTCCTGTGAACATGCTCTCCACTGGGTCATTCGTTTCCTGGCTCTCTCAGCCTAGATGCCTACATTCTCCACTGAAAATGCCACATACACCAGCTGTCATTCTGCAAAATGTTTCGTCTATCTTAAAGCAGGGTGGCAAAAATGCTTCCTGGGCTGGGGACTTATTAGTTCAGTCCTCATAGTCATCCCCAAATATTGCAGGGAGAAGAGACATAACCTTGTCTCGGACCTAGGGATGACCAGAAAGGGTGAGAAGAGAGGCACGTGTATCAGGCTTTTTAGAATCCATTTCTAACCCCGTGGGCCGGTTGTTTTGAACCCAGAGGAAGAGGTAAGACAAGGTCTCCCCCAGAAGCTGGGGTTACAGCCTGTGGGTGCTCTTGGGGCACATGGACACCTCTCTTCAGCCTCAGAGGAAAATGGCCTGACACGCTTTCTAAACTAACCAGTTTCATCTTTTTTTAAAATTGTAGTAAAATATATAACATAAAATTTACCATTTGAACAATTTTTAAGTGTACAGTTCAGTAGCTTTAAGTACATTCACATTGTTGTGAAACTATCACCACCATCCATCTCCAGAACTGTTTTATCATCCCATATCACAGTTTCATCTTATAAAACATTTTTCTATCTGACCCTGTGCTTTTGAAGAATGAATGAAAAATGGATTCTCCAGCCATCCACTCCTGAGCCACTTGGCAGCCCTGGAATTCACGGCGTGATAGAAATCTTTCCTCATGCTCCT
>RJWJ010015432.1:0-36195 GCA_004363605.1 Indri indri | reverse complement strand
GTTGGCCCATACAGCCTTACTCACTTTTTGGTAGACCTGGGGGTGGGGAGCGGGTGGAACAGAATTTGGGGCTGCTGCTTTTTCCTTGATCAGGCATTGAAACTGGAGAGCATTCTCAGGCGGGACCTGTAGGTGGAGCTGTTGTTTCTCTGGAGAAAAGGTTATTTGCGCATTCAACTTGCCTAAAAAATCCCAGCCCAGGAGAGGTGTGGGACAGTCTGGCATGTAAAAGAAACTGTGTCTCAGTTTCTGTTCTCCCAGTTGGCACTCGAGAGGTTGAAGCATGGGTTGTTGCTGGGTCTGACCAGTCACTCCAACAACTGCTGCCACGTCTTTGCTAAGGAAAGTTAGTTTAGAGTTGAGTTTAGTTTGGTTTAGAACTAAAGGTAGCTCCTATGTCAATTAAAAAATCTACTAATTGAGTCCCCACTGTCAATTTTACCCAGGGTACTGTGGGGATGTTTGGATCGGAGCTTTTCATGAAGCATGGAGCTCCGGGTCCCCTCATTCGTCATCCAAGTCCCAGACTCAAAAGACCATTTGCTCTCCCGGGGTTTTCTTGTTACCTGGAGCCCTTTGCAACTTTGAGCAATGCTCTTTCCAATGTCCTTCCTCTTTACCAAAAGCACATTGATCGTGCCTCACCGTGGGGTGGCCTTTCCACCCTTTATTTCTGACTGTCTCAAAGGACCCGTGGTGGATGCAGCTAACAGAACGCATACAGGTTTCAGTTTTCCTTCTTCCCTGGTGTTATACACTTTCAAGGTGATATCAACCAGCTAGGAGGGGTTCATGCCAATTGCTCCTTCCACACACCGCAGCTTTCCCCTTGTATCTGCAGTGCTCTGCCCTATAAAAGTCAAGTTAACCATGTGCATGTTTTCAGGGGCTTCTGCATTCGTATCTGTATATTTCCGGTATGCCTGCTAGATGTGCTCCAAATATTCAGAGGGATCCTCATTAGCTTTTTGCTGTAACTCTTGGACTCTGTTGAAACTCTTCTATCTAGGCACTCCCCCCGGAGGCCTGCCGGGATGCACTTTCAGCAATGCTTTATTCTCACACTGCCTGCGTCGGCATTAGGATCCCAGTTTAGTTCTGCCACCGGAATGGCAGCAGTGGGGTCAGGAGTTTGATTAGGATACTCACCATGGAGATGCCTTGCCTCCTCCTTGGCTTTGTCCATCACTGTCTGCACTCATCTGTAGTAAGTAATATATTCAGTAAGGTCTGTATGTGTGCCCAAGTGGGGCGGTGTGTCACAAAGATGCTTGTAAACAACTCTGCCATTCTCTGGGGTTCCTATCCATAAGCTGGGTTTGAGTGTTTCCAATTCAATAAATCCAAGGTGGGAAACGGTATAAGTCCAATAACACCCTGCCAGCTGTCCTTGTGCATTCAAGCCTCCTCTGGGGTACTGCCGCAGTGGAAATCACTCTGTTCCAGCTGTGGGTGCTCTCTGGACCAATTGACTTCCCTGCCAGGTCTTGGAGGGGGAGACCATTCCCATTCCTGAGTCATAACCCAGAGGTGGAGGATATAGGGATCCAACCGTGGGGGATGAGGTTCAGTAAAGTTTGGATTGAAAGGGTTCATGAGGTTTAACCTGGCTAATTCTTCCTCAATTCTGTCACCCAGGATCTGGCTCCCCTTCCCAATTACGGGCAGAAATTTCCTTTGTACCATTAACTTAGTTCCAGGCCTTTCAGCCTCTTTATTACGCAATTGCGTAAAAACCTGTACAGATGGGATCTCATCCCATTTACCTCACCTTTGACAAAACAATTCCAGTCGTAAGATAGTACAATAATTTAAGGTTCCATTCAACGGCCGCTTCTCCTCACACCCTAACATGTATGTTGGCCAGGTGGTATAACAATCATACATCATCCTTTCTTCAGACATAGGTTCATGGCTATAAGTTGACCATTCAGCGAAAATTCTTCCCAAGGGACTTTTGGATGAAACAGAAATGGAGCTTCCCATGTTAGGACTAAACTCACATAATAATCAAACACAAACAATATAGGGAATTCTCAACACAAACAATCTAAAATGCCAAGTCCTATCAATCAAATGGGAATCCAGAGGGGACAAATGCCACCCCAAATGGTTCCTCTAAACAAATGCCCTGCCACAGGGCTGGAAGGTTCAGAACCCTCCCCAAATGGGTGGAATCAAGGGTCTTGGCATGTACACCAGGGAACTTAGAGAAATGGCTGAGGCTGTCCAGACATTTCTAGATCCATTTTCTTCTGCCCCCAAAAGTTCAGGTAGCTAGGAGCTGTGTCTGATCCCAGAAAGGGAGAGACAGAAGCTCCCTCAGAGTTAAACAGGCTCCAGCAGCTGCTGGGGCAGTTTCTCTCTCAATGGAAAAGACAGTGCTTCCCCCAGCGGAGACCCACGGCTTGACCCAGGGCTGCTCCCTGCCTCTTGCAACTACAGCAACAGTCACAGTTTGCCGTTTTACCGGTGTGCTGATGGGCCCACCAAGGGACACCAAATTCTGTTACCAAAAGTCCAGCACTTGTCTCTAAGGCCATATCAGAAAAACAAGGATGAGTGGTTTGAAGAGAAGGAAAGAGAATTTTATTAATTTGCCAGCAAATGAGGAAGTGGACAGACTCCCGTCTAAAGTACAACGTCCCACCTTTGAGGAGAAACACCAAGCTTATAAAGGGGAGGTTTTCAGCCTCAGGCTATTGCTGTTCAACTACAGTTGGTGGTTCTGATTCATCCCATCTTCAGCTAAGACAGTCCCATGACCTCCACTGGGACAATTCCCTGGAGCCATCTCCTGTGGTACAAAGAAAAAAGGTCACTCCCCTGCCCCTCCCTACCACTGTCCTGGGACAGAGATGCAGGTTTTAATACCCAAAAAGAGTGGGGCAGGTTTTAAAGAGACAGAAAACATTTTTACCCTTTTTCAGGCCATTCCCCCATTGCACATGGACATTTTCTCCAAAAAAGAGTTTGAGGGCATATTTGCCTATTATTATATCAGAGGTCTGGTGCGTGACCATTTGAATTTTTCCCTCTTTTTCCTAAGTGCAGGACAGTTACATTTTCTGTGCCCTGACATTTTACAGTATCTGCATGCATCTCCAGTGAACAGGGGAGGTTTGGGGATTGGTAAAAGGGATAGGTGGGCTTTGAATTGCTTCCAGAGTAACATTTCTGGTTTTGTAAACACTCTATTTATGAAATAGGAAGAGCTGTTTTTAATTCCTCAAAGAATTGGGTTGCAGCCCATATGATATCACAGGGCTGACCTGTCCATCCAATCACATTATCTTCAGTTTGCTCCTTTATATCATATATATATATGTCTTCACACATATATACAGAAAGTAAGATAGAAATCAAAACATTCCTATATTCTTGATTTAGAGCTGTGTGTCTTTGGAACATTTTAATAAATCGTTCCACAAAGGCTTCAGGATATTCTTTCTTTCTGAGCACATAGCTCCACTGGAGCTTAGGATAGAAGGCCTTAAAAATAGTTTCTATCAGGCTCTGAGTATCAGCTTCCAATTAGGCCAACCTCTGACTTAGAGCCCTCCCCTCCCTCCCCTTTTTTTTTTAACTCTTTCAAACATCTTATCAGTTTCAGTTGGGACAAAGAGTAAATATTCTTTCAAGTGTTGAATTTTTTAATAACTTTTCCCCTTTCTTTAAAGCAAAAGTTTATTTATCAAGTGACTCAGAAGCAAAACCAATAAGCCTTTTATGATTTAGCCATAGATGAAAGAGGCGCCATTAAAGAGAGTGCGAAAGATGCCACGCTGTCAAGATCCAGAACCACTTCCAAAGGTAACTACAAGAAAGACGCAGATAACCCCCTCGAGAAAACAAGACTTGTCCGCAGAGTTTCAGTCTTATTCTGTTTAATGTCCCATCCTGACACCTGGGACTCAAGGAGAAGAATCAAATCCCCAGCTTAAAAGGCAAAACTCAATTGCCCTGGCAATGTAATCTCAATCCGTTCCCGCGGAATTGTTATAGGACTTCCTCTGCAACTTGGTGTGACCGTGTTATGTAAGGATCATAAAATTGCAGGAGCAGCAGAATAGAAACAATTGATATCTCAAGGCTGTCCTAGCGAAGCTGCTATGAAAAGCTCTTTCACTCATTGCTCCTTCTAACCATCACAATCCACAGGAGAAGGCATTGTTAGTCTAATATTACAGATAAGTAAATTCCAGTTAATACTCGGCCCCAGGTCAAAACAGAGCCATTCCCATACATATGTCTATTTACATTGTACCTTGAGTGGGTGGATAAGAAATGCTAATTCAACTATAAACGCTGTCCTTCCTGTCCAGGAATAAAAAAGAATTAAATAAGCTTTTTCAAAACTCCTAGAGTCATCCCATGTTACCTTGGTGTTGCAGTGGTTTCCGGTTCTGTTTGATTGGGATTTGGGGTTTCTTGTTGGTTACATGGTAGAGAATTTGGCAGAAAACGTAATATAAGAGAAAGGCTATTCTTGAAGAGTTGGTGCTGTATAAAGTTAGACGTGATAAATGTCCGCTAAAGAAGTAGATTTGACAAATAATATCTGCAGTGAGTCTGAAACCTGCATCTCACTGTGCTTCCCCCAATTTGCCACTAAAATCCAGCCTCCTCCAAGCCCAATCCCTGAGAGCTCCTGTCTTCTGGTCTGTAAAATGGGATGGCAGCAGATTTCTTGGAGAGTCCTGGAACATTTACTGAGCCAACTTCTCATTGCAATTGGAATAAATCCACACCTGACAGTGGTCTACAAGGACCTGTGTGGTGTAGACACCTGTGTAGTCTACAGGGACCTGTACTGTCTGCAGAGACTTGTGCTGTTTATAGGGACCCGTGTGATCTTCAAGGAACTGTGTGGTCTACAAGGGCCTGTGCTGTGTCCAGGGACCTGTGCTGTCCATGGGGACCTATGCTGTCTATGGGGACTTGTGTAATCTATGAGGACCTGTGTGGTCTATGGGGCCATGTGTGATCTTCAAGAAACCGTGTGGTCTACCTGTGCAGTCTACAAGAACCTGTGTGGTCTACAGGGACCTGTATGATCTTCAAGAAACTGTGTGGTCTACAAGGACCTGTACTGTCTTAAGGGACCTGTGCTGTCCATGGAGACCTGTGCTGTCTGCAGAGACCTGTGTACTATGTTCTCGGCAGCTCAGACCTGCCTGGGACTGCACACCGTGGGGCCCCTTCCTCCAGGCTTTCTCAGATGTCGAGCTCATTCCTCTGGCATTTATAAGCTATTTCCTGTGCCTGAGACACAGGCTTCCTCTCTCCTCCCTATCCCCATCCCTCTCCTCATCGAAGGGACATCATAAGCCCCAATAACCACTTCCAAAGTAGCCACCCCAAAAAGAGCCCTCTCTCGTCATCTGCCTGTTGTCTTTCTTCATCCCCGTCACCATGCTCCGGAGCTCTCTCTGTGTCTGCTCACTCATTGTCTCTCTCCCACCACGAGGACTGAGGCCCATGTCCAACACAGTGACCAGCCCACACAGGGGCCCACTAAGAAACACCATTCGTGGACGAGTCAAATTGAACGGTCATTACGTTCATGTTGAAAAGCAAAGTGGGTGGAAATAATCTTTAAAACAACATTAATTTTTAGCAACCTGCTCTTACACATTAGTAGCTTTAAAAATGTACACTTTAAAAATTACCTCTGACTGAAAGTTATTTGAATGTTTTGGGACCAGGGCTGGATGTGTCTATATCGAAGACAGTGGATCAACACTATTTAGGTGCCCTTATTTTGCCAAGGTCTTCATGCTAGTTCCTTATGATTACAGACTGAATTTTGATCCCCAAAATTCATATATTGAAGTCCCCTAAGACCTCAGACTGTGACTGTATTTGGAGACAAGGTATTTAAAGAGGTGATTAAGTTTAAATGGGATCATGGCATGAGCCCTGATCCAATCTGACTGGTGTCCTTATAACGAGAGGAAATTAAGACACAGACATGTACAGAGGGACGACCATGCGAAGACACAGCAAGAAGGTGGCTGTCTGCAAGCCAAGAAGAGAGGCCTCAGAAGAAACTAACCCTGCCAACTCCTTGATCTCAGACTTCCACCCTCCAGGACTATGAGAAAATAAATGTTTGTTTGTGTCACCCATTTTGTGGTTCTTTGTTACGGCAGCCCTAAGACACTTGCCCACCACCAAAGATAAGGCAAGTGTAGAAGAATTTCCACAAACATACTATAGTCATGTACCGCATAGCATATCAATAATTATCTTAAATATAAATGGTCTAGATACACAGATCAAAAAAAGCAGAGATTGGTCAACAGGATTAGGGGGTTGCAGGTGGGTAAACTCACAACTAATGGATGCGGTGAGCATTGTAGGGGGGAAAAGGCACACCCTAAATCATGGTTTGGGTGTGGCAAAGTCATAACATGTAACCAAAATGTTTGTGCCCCCATAATATCCTGAAATAAATAAAAATAATTAATGCAGGCAAAACCATGAAGGAATCTCAAAAGCATTATACTAACTGAAAGAAAACAAAGATAAAATAAAATATGCTTCATGATTCCATTAATATGAATTTCTTAAACAGGTAAAGTGAATCTATAATAACGGAAATTAGATATATGGTTGTCCCCGGTAGGGGTACAGTGGTGGAT
Organism: Indri indri; assembly: GCA_004363605.1. Lineage (NCBI taxonomy): Eukaryota > Metazoa > Chordata > Mammalia > Primates > Indriidae > Indri > Indri indri. Next base: position 29,548 of record RJWJ010015432.1, on the reverse strand, counting down.
TGAGTGAATAGAGGTGTCAAGGAGCCTTCTGGTATGAAAGAAATGGTCTACCTCTTGGTTTGAGTGGTGACAATACATGTGTACTTATTTCTCAAAATCCAGAAACAATGTACTTAAAATACTTGCATTGCATTATACATAAAGTGTAACTAAATAAAGTTGATTTTCCAAAAGTAAAAAAAAAATCAAATAAAAAACTACAACCCAACTATATGCTGTTATAAGAAACTCACTTTCAATTCGACACATGAAAATGCAACACAGTCGTGCACTGCATAACAGCATTTCAGTCACAACGGACCGACTGCATGTGCAACAGTGCTCCCACAAGACACAACAATACTGTCTATTTACCTTACATTTTCTGTGTTTAGGTACACAAATACTTACCGTTGTGTTGCAGCTCCTGCAGTATTCAGTCCTGTCACATGCTGTACAGGTTTGTAGCCCAGGAGCAACAGTCTATCCCTTATAGTTTGGGTACGAAGTAGGCTCTACTATCTGGATTTGCATACATACAATCTATGGTGTCCGCATGATGAGGGAATTGCCTAAGGGCACATTTCTCAGAATACGCCCCTACTGTTAAGCACACATGACTGTCATGGGATGGGCTGGAAGAGCCAGGGAAATGGAGCCGTCCTGTCCAGAAGGAACTACATGGTTCCACGGCCCCTTCTACCCTGCACCCAGCACATTCCTCGTGTCAGCAAGTGGCTGACACAAATGTGTCCCTTTTGCCCTCTACCTCTTCCAGAATGAAGAATAAGCAAGTGGCAGACTCTGTCAGTCTGCCTCAGCTGGTCCCCTTCTTGGCTGTTTAGACAGCCACACTCGCGCCTACGCACGTCCAGCCCTTTCCTGGGGCCAGTGAGTGGCCATCAGCAGGAACGGTCAGGCGGCCGTGCAGCCCTGCTGCCTGGGCACTCTCACCCATGACCTGCCGCTGGGACAGTATCACAAGGTGGCAACCAGCGCCACACTCGTCCCCACCATGGTGTCCCCCTTGTGGAAGCCGCATCATTTCTGTCTCTGCCTCCTCTGGTTGCCTCTTTCCCAGCTGACTCTCCTGGTCTCACGCGCGTGCGCGCGTGTGCGCGCGCGCACACACACACACACACACGCACACGCATACGTGCACACAGACTCCCCCAGCACTGCTCCCATCCTGTCCTGTCCTGTCCTGCCTCCCAACACCTCCACCTACCTGTCCCCAGCTCCCAGACTTGATGTCCCCTCCCGAGCCGTGCCACTCTGTATCCTGTCCCCGGTGAGAAGCTCACCTGCCAGAGGTTGGCCTGGGGTGGGCAGGGGCTGGGGACACATGAACCAAAGCCCAGAGCCAGCCGTGTGGGGTGAACCTCACGTGTACCCACCAGGTACCCAGCAAGCTGGAGGGCAGAAGTGTGGGAACCCAGCTTCAGACGACAGGTGACAACTGGCCAGCGACAAGGAGTGTGTTGGAGGTTGAGATGAGACTGACCGAGGTGGGCTCCAGCCCCAGGAGGAAAACGTGAGCCAGGAACAAGCCCCAGAGCAAACAGCACCCAGAGCTCAGCCCCTTGGGGAAGAACCTGAACCTATTTGTGAGCCCCTCACACCTGCAGACCCTCTATCTGTGACCTTACCCAGTCTTCACAAGGACCCTATATGTAAATGTAATTTTACTCTCGCAGGAGAGAAAACTGAGGTTGAGTGAGGTGGAGGAACCTGCCAGGCAGGCCTGCTAATATTGCCACCCAGGTCTTCAACCACTGAGTCCTCCTGCCCCTGGCCCTGGGACGTGGGAGGGAAATCCTGGCGTCCACGGAAAACCCTGCCCTGTCCAGGTACATGCCTGTAGTGCTAGCTACTCAGGAGGCTGAGACAAGAGGATCGCTTGAGCCCCAGGGGGTTCAAGGCTGCAGTGACCTGTGATTGTGCCAGTGCACTCCAGCCTGGGCAACAAAACGAGACCCTGTATCTTAAAAAACTAACTAAATAAAAATAAATAAATAAATAAAGGACTGAGATTTGTGTCTGCATTTTCCTTTCCCTGTGAAATAGAGAGAACCGAGTGCTATTCTTTTCCTGGTAAGTAAACTTACATGTGTCTGTGTGTGTGTACATGTGTGCACATGCGTGCACAGGTGTGTACATGTATGCGTGTATGTAAAGAACATGCTGCTGTGGCTTGAACCCTGAGTGAACTCAAGCCTCGGTGAACTTGTCTGGCATTTGGGGATAGTGAGAGTTGGAGAGAGTCAGGCAGGATCATTCATGAAAGGTCCCCAACGACAATTGCTTAATAAATACTAGTTATTAGTAAAAGCTCACCTCTGCAGAGTTTATCCTACTACATGAAAATTGGTCAAGAATGTCTGTCCTTCATGTATTTAGTAACTGAAAAACTATCGGGCACAGGCACAGCAGAAATGTTTTCTTATGCCAGCACTTTTTCTTATATAAATTAAGCTTAACTTGTAGGTCGCGACAAATTAGATGAGATTTTAACAACTATCACATACACACCAAGGAGTATTTAAATATGAGTAAGGTCACAAGGAAACCAGCAGCCCAAATGTTCAAAGTCTAACTTGGGAAACAGAATGTCACCAGTGCCCCTGTGAGGGTGCCGCATCCTCCCAAATGCACCTCGCCTCCCCCATGGAGGCGATGCCTGCCCTTAATTTATGGTTTCTCAATCCCTGGTGGGTTTTCCCTCTAGTCTCACTGCACAATGTATGTATTCCTAAACAAGATATTGTTTAGCGGTGTCTATTTTTTAACTTCATATAAATGAGATCATGTTGCACTTACTATTCCACGATTTGCTTTTGTCACTTAAAATGTTATCTGCGAGATCGTTCTCCACTGATGGTGAAGCTGCCTGCGCCTGTTTTCGCTGTATTGCGTTGTCTGAGTGCACCAAGCTGTGTGTGTGTCTGTTCTCTGGCACGTGGACATTTGGGGGCTTGCGGCTTTTGCTACCGAGGACATTACCGCTATGAACACTGTTGTCCACATCTGCTGGGCCACGTGAGCTCCCTCCATGCAGGCTTGGGAGCAGGAGTGGAATCACCAGATCACAGGCAATAAACACCTGTCCTTAGACACGGGTTACTGCCAGGATTAATGATACAGGTATGAAAGACACAGCTTTAATCTTCCAAAATATTTCATTGTCCCTATTGTCATTTATAAAGACAAACCACTATTCTCCTCGTCTCTGGTCAGGGTAGCATTATTACAGGTGTGAGACTGGCCTAGAGGAAGAGACAGAAGAAGGCAGAAGAGGTGGGGCCTCCCAGCAGCGCTACCTCAGAGCACAGGCTACCTAAGAGAGAGTGCAACCGGCTTCCCGTGGTGAACTCCTGAATAGCTCACTAGTGACGTCCTTATTTTCCAATTTACAAAGTGTTGGGCAATTATTAAAGTCTGGCTTTCAGATTCGTGGAAGCCACTCTGAGCACAGCACTTAAGGGTTGCACTGGAAGAAAACGGGGCGCGAGCTCACCAACAAGCTCCAAAATCTGGGATAATTACTTCCATCAGAACAAACCCAATCATGTTCCTTTGCTTAAAACACCAAAAGTGAGCCTTGTTGGTGTCATTTTATTCCTGCTCGGAGGTGTCGTTATCGTCAGCGCTGGGAGTGGAGGAGGCTGGAGGAGGGGCTGGCGCCCAGGTGGCGGGGAAAAGAGAGCACCAAGGGGCCAGGCCAACACTGGTGGATGGGCCAGAAAATCAAAGAGGGGCCAGTGTAGGATGAGGGAGCAGCTCAACCCTTGGGAATGTCTTGAGGAATTCAGATGACATCTGTTTGAGAATGTTTAAAATGCCAGCTCCAGAGACATCTCAGTAGCCAAACTAAACCAACAAGCTCAGTTGTCATAGAAGTGTAGTCATTCTGTCTATCCAATCAGAACAAGACATGGTGTTCAGCCGGCATTTCCTGCGTGTCAGGCACTGTCAGGCACACCTGTAAGCCAGGATTGTTACCCTGTGGACATATCAGCAGAGACCTACACGGGTCAGTGACGGACCCCACCTGGAGCAGCCAGCAGAGGGCGGTGCAGTGCCAACGCCTGCAGCTTGGACACTAACGTCTGTAAGTGAGTCTCATTACTAGAAGTCGTTTTTACCTTCTGCCTCGCCCCAGGGGAGGGCGCTAAGTCAACAGGTGCTGGGATGGCTCCCCGCCAGCAGGAGAGACTTGCAGGCACTGAGAGACAGCCACACTTGCATGGGTTGAGGTGTGTAAAGGACTAGACTCTGAACCCCTACAGGCTGGAGTGATGGTCCCTGCCTGTATCCTTGCCCAGACTGGGGCCTGGCAATAAATGTCAGCTGGCTGGCTGGAAACACAAGCATTGCTCACAAGCATGCTGGCTTCCAGCCCAGGACACACCACAGGCTAGCTCAGTGTGGTGACTGACCGTGGGGAGACTGACCTACTCTGGGTCATGCGCCCAACAGCGCATAGTGACATCCAGTTGAAGTCTGGGAACACTCAGGAATTTGGAGACAAACAGAAGCACGCGACAGTAGCCTGGGACACAGAGATGTGAACCCAGCTCTGCGGCTCACGCTGGGGTGAGGCCGAGGATCACTGGCCTTTAGCACACTTCCTGAGGTTCATGGAAAGCTGGACAGCCACCTCCCGAGACTCCGCCAGCCTCCTTGGGGGCTGCGGTTTCTCCTGGACAGCCACGAATCAGGGGCCAAGAAATGCTGAGGGAGGAATAAAAGGTAATTCACTGTCCACTCTGAGCAGGTCCATATTATGGCCCCTAGAGCTTCAGAAGGTGGGAAGGAAGGAAATTTTTGATCGAGGGGAAGGTTTCTTTTGCTCTCAACACCTAGAAGGGCACGTGGGCTCAGTAGATGGCAAATAACCACCGATTTAGGGTGAATCTCAGAAACACAGGAAAGGGGCTTTCAAAGAGTGCAGACCACACATATGCATCCACAGCAAGGTCCCCACACACATCCCTGCACCCCTCAAAGTCACACGCAAACTGCCAAGCAGAGCTCCCAAGAGTGGGAGTGTGCCACCATGCCCACCAAGAAACAGCCCACCCCAAGTATGGAAACAGAATTTAATACCAGAAACAGGGCACACTGATGTGAGAAGTCGATTGGGAGCATGGGGGGACCCAGGAGCCAGCAACACCCCAAGACCCAACTGCCCCTAGGCTGTGGGACCCAGACCTGTCCGAGAAGTGGCTACTGCCAGACTCACCCGCGACAGATGAGGGGGCACCCTGAATTCTCCCCCTTCTGCCCCGTCTCCTTCACAAAGACTAACCCCAAAGCAAGCCAAGGAACTGGGAGTCTGGGTGTGTCAGTGGGAGGCCAGGAATGGCTGCAAGGCCCACAAGCCAGGGCAGGCGCAACAGGACAACCTGTCTTGAACACAGGTGTATTGTCCTGGTCCAAGTACTGAGACTAAGGTCCCTCTGGCACTGGCGGTGTGGAGGATGGACGGGAGAAGTACTGTGGTGTGACTAAGCTGATGCAGAAGGTTCCTGGAATTTTCCTGAATACAACCAGGAAACCGTGCATACATGCACATGTAGTATGCATTTATTTCTCAAACACCCACTATCTACTTCTTTAGTTTTCAGTTGTCTCTCATTACAAGTGGTACACAGAATTTTTTAAAATGCATTAGGTTTTCTGGCACTATTATCAGGTTTCTTGTTTAGTGACATGAAATCCTGACCACCATTAGAATTTAAAGGTCTGAAAATTTTCCCTAGAAATAGTTCAAATATTTAGCAGAATATTCTTGAAGAAGCCCCCAAATTAAGCTAAAGTAGTTGAAAATGTGCTAATGAAGCTTAAAAAAAGAAGAAAATCTCCCATGTGGTTAATCCAGGATTCTCTGCCTCTTAACCGCGACCTAATTTTCAAGATTCGTATGTAAAGTGTATTCAAAGTCACACAAAAGGGGATTTTGGACGATAATTTTATTGGCAAGTAATCACAACAGCTTGTCCTGGGAAGCTCAGGATGGCACCTGGGCCTTGCTGAGCCTCTTCTTGATGAAGTGGGCCACCAGCCGCTGCGGCCTCTGCTCGTACTCAGCCAGCACCTCTTGAGGACTACTGATCTGGTCCCCTTCCAAGCGGTCCAAGTAGGTGACACACACCACGGCGGCTGCACAGAGCAAAGACCACATCGAGGGAAAGCACCAGACCCCTCCCAGCTCCCAGAGATGGCATGAAGGACCAGTGTGTGCCTGGGGAACAGCTCTGTCATCCCTCAGGAACGCGGGTGGAGGGTCGGTAGACAGGGCACTAAGAGAGGCAGGCGCCGGGTCCCGGTGCTCAGAAGGTTCCTCCTTCTCTGGCACCACCCTGCCCCGTCTCTCTCTCATTTACTTCTTGCCTTCTCTTCCAAAAGAAATTCCCGAGCCAATTCCAGGACCAGCTCATGGCCACTTTGTACTGCCTTGAAAGGCACATTTTGGCTCAGGTGACCCAGATGCAGGGAACCCGGGAAGGTAGAGGTGGCCTTGAAGGGGGGCTAGCAACTTGGGGGTGGACTCATCACGATTCAGAAAGCCAAAGAGCTGTGAAAGCCGAGTTCCTCACAGGGCTGATGGCAATCTCCCTGGGCAGCGACCCTGATCTAGCTGGGGTGGTCTTTTTAACGATCTTCCTTACCCCACTTAGCAGCATGGGGAGTCACTGCACGGACACTGAGAATCGTGCATTTTGTCATGTGACAATCAAAGGACATTGAGCACAGGAGTGCGGGATGCCATTTCTGTCAGAAACTGATGTGGGGGCAGGGTAGGCAGGAACCACAAACAGGTATTAGGGTGCCCTGGGAGAAGGGGCTCTGGTGAGGGGCTCCAGACTGAGCCAGCAGAGCAGAGAGAGAGGAGAGAGGGGTGCCGAGGCCAATCAGTGCCACCCACCTCGGAGGCCAGAGGCCCTGCACATGGCCGCAAACGCCAAGGACTCCATCTCGATGTTCCGGATGCCGGCAGCATAGGCTGCCTGCAGATATGCCTGCTTGTCCTTCTCCGTGTAGGAGCAGAGAGCACCGTCCAGTCGGGCTTGCCCTGAAGCACACATGGAGACATAAGAACCACAAGCACATAGTAAGCTCCTACTATACACTGGCACTGTGCTACCCACTGGGACACAGGGGACACATCCAAGTCCTGCCTCTGTCCCCTCAAACAGGCTGTCACAACCACTGCAGAAGAGCTGCAACAGAGACAGCAGCCGGCATGTACAAACCGCAGCCCACGGTGGGGAGGCAGCCTCGAGGGACAGTGCCTCCTGGCACGCATGCGCTCACCTTCATAGAAGTCCAAGGTGCACATGGTGTTTCCCACAACTGTGGGAAACTCGCTGAGCTCCACAGAACACTGCATCAGCTCCAGCACCAGCTGCTCGTCCAGGTCTGTGCTCCGGACGACCCGCTTCCCCAGGACAATCTGCTCAAACTCTGGCTTGAAGCAGGCATCCAGCGCCTGCCGGGTTAAGACCACGGAGCCTGGCTCCAGACCTGAAGAAAGAAGCAGATGCGGAAACTACGCAGGGCAGACCGCGAGCACACAGCAAAGCACGTGGAGAAAAGAAAATGATCCACTAACTCAGCAAAACACTGAAGCATCCGGTATCGTTCTAGAGAAACACAGTGATCCATTTTCCCACTAAAAGTGTTTTTCAGGCTATAAAAGCAATCAACACGTGATCACTGTGGACACTATGGAAGCGAAAAGAGAAGAGAAGGAAACAGAAGTCGCCAGGAGCCTCCCCATCCTCTGCCCCGTGTTTGTGTCTTCCAGCCGCTGCTCTTTTCACTGCCGACTGCCATACGGGTCACCACGACGTGCTCAATTGCTCCCTGTTTCCTACCTTTTTACTGTTTAAAATTTCAAGCAAATGCTTGAAAAGTAAACAAGTAAAAAGCAGACTAGACCAGTACGATGAACTCTCACATACCCCAAACCCAGAGCAGCGATTGCCAGCTCCTGCCCAGCCTGGGTTTCCTCTACGATCGATGCACTATTTAGTTCCAGTTTCTCTGTTTTCCGGTCATGTCTTCCTGAGGTATGTTCAGGCTTGTAGAAACATTATTCTGCTCCTTATTCTTTTGTCTTATAATTTACATAGAATCAGACTATTGTTCTAAATGTTTGTGTCCTCCCCAAATCCATATGCTGAAATCCTAGCCCCCAAGGTGGTGGTATCAGGAGCTGGGGGCTCAGGGAGGTGATCAGGCCACGAGAGTGGAGCCCTTATGAATGGGATTTAGTGCCCTTACGGAAGGGGCCCCAGAGAGACCTTCGTCCCTTCTGCCACGTGAGGACACAGCCAGGAAGCTGGCCTTTGCCAGCCACCAAATCTGCTGGGACTGGATCTTGGACTTTCAGCCTTCGGACTGTGAGAAACAAATTCCTGTTATTTATAAGCCACCTAGCCTGTGGTATTTTCGTTTAGCAGCCGAAACAAAGATACCCATAATACTTTCCTGATACTTGTTTTAATGCAAAATTATTTTTAATAAATCTACAGGAAGGAACAAGAAGTCAGATGATCTTTCCTAGAGCTCTCAAGTCGGTTATTTTTGCAAAATATCAAAAAAACATGGCCGACTGCCAAGACCTTCTGGCTGCGTTGCTTCACACCCGTGTTTATCTGAACCTCCTCTCTCCCTTGCTGCTCCCAGCCCTGTTCTGGGAAATGCAGAGCCTTGAAGTGCCTCCTCCCAGCACTGAGGCTGGGGCTGGAGGAAAGCTTGGCCAAGGCCTTGGTGAACTCACAAGGCCTAAGTGTCCACAGTGCTTGGGATTCCAGCATCACCCTCACACTGGGACATGCAGACCCCTCTAGCACTGGCTCCTAGTCTCACTGGGTCCCCTTCACCTTCCTAGTTGGCTCTCCTGAAATTCTCTTGAAATTCTGCTGACATAGTCAGATCTTGCAGCTGCTTGTCCCCACCTGTTCATATTTTGGGATTTGTGGGGATACAATATCACATTTTTCTATCAATGGGGTCCAGGGTATTGGGTTTTTCTCTCTAGCGACTCTTTCCATCTTTATGGGGCAATTTAGGGAGACTCAAAATCTACACTACTCCCTCCAGAATTCTCTGTGATCATTGATTTTAAAAAGCCCACCAGGCCAATGCAGAGGCTAGAGCCTGTAATCCTAGCACTCTGGGAGGCCAGGGTGGGAGGATGGCTTGAGGTCAGGAGTTCAAGACCAGCCTGAGCAAGAGTGAGACCACATCTCTGATAAAAACAGAAAAAATTAGCCGGGCATGGTGGCGAATGCCTGTAGCCCCAGCTACTCAGGAGGCTGAGGCAGCAGGATCTACTTGAGCCCAGGAGTTTGAGGTTGCTGTGAGCTAGGCTGATACTACAGAACTCTACCCAGGGCGACAGAGCAAGACTCTGTCTTAAAAAAAAAAAAAAAAATCCCTCCATTGGAAGAACTCAAAAACAATTTTCTAGAGTTCCCAGCAGACCGAGGCATGACATGCACAGCTGTAAGTATCTGCTTGATGGCAATGGAGACCGAGTTTGCAGGACGGCGTCAGCTCACAGCCATTGGTATGTTTTCCTGAGAAAAACTTCTTTAAACTTGGATTTATGACCATGCAAACACAGGTATTACACATCAATCTCTTTATAGCACAAAAAGAAAAAATAAGACAATGTATTCAGAAGATTTATAGTCTAGAGCAAATCCCCTTTCAAAGTCAGAACATCTAAATTCTAGAATTACCATAAATCCAGGACAGAACAGGCCTAGACAGTCAGAAACAAATACACACAGGCCTGACCAATAGCATCAAGGCTGAAGCTGCTCTGGGGCAAACGCAAGCTTCATCCATTAGCTCCAAGCGTCAGGGTGGGAGTAAGGGTTGCCTGAAGTCAGTTATGAGCAAAAATCTAACACACAGTTGGGACCTCAGAGAGCAGGGCAATTTATTTAAAACAAAGTGGCCTAATAGACTTCTGCTTACAATTCAACTATTTTTTAGCATTTTGTTTTCTCATCGAATCCTTTTTTTTTTTTTTTTTTGCCATCTTTGTGTTTTAAAGCACTCGCTGAGAACTGGAAAACTTTGAGCTACTTTAAGCACACTTATCTTAGTTTTGTATTCCGCCTCTCTCTTCCCGCCTGTAATTTTCCCTGCAGGTTTTCTTACAAGGTGCTCCAAATCCTTGCAGGAACAGGGAGGAGGAGAAGCGAGCAAAGGGAAGGAGAGAACAGAGAACAGCGATTAAGAAGAAGAAAAAGAGAGAGTCAAGCAAACAGAAGGCACAGAGTGCACAGACCCAAAAGGAAACATTTCCGCACATGCGTGGCACAGGGCTTTCTGCTACCCGGCTCTAGGCTGCAAACCGGGAGGACAGGCTGACAAAAATAACTAAACGAGCTTCTTTCTACCCTCCTATGAAAATGCTTTCCTTGAATAAAGCCAGGGAAGGAACCCTTCGTCCCAGTCCCACACCATGTTGGAGCTGCCTCAGGAGGCTGCAGGCCGTCATGCACTCACAGGACAAGAGGCCCTGTGCAGACCTTACCTATGCCCCCGGAAGTGCCAATGCGGATGACAGTGACGTTGGAGCACCTGGCATGGTACAGCAGCTTGATGAGCTCGTGTAACATGATGGAGATGGAAGGAATGCCCATACCATGCTGGAACCAGGGAGAAACACCAACGTTAAGCCAAAGTTGTGCCTTTGTCAGTATTCTGACGGGTGTGCTTCAATCTAATATGCCCATAGTGGTGCCAATGGAAGATGAAATTTAAAACATAAATTTAAAAACTGTTAACACCTGGAAAGCTTAAAAGCACGCCCAAAGCTGTCATAGACAAGACCCCATCCGATCCATACAACTTGTCAAATAGGTAGCAGCTGAGGAACCCGAGGCCCAGCAGGGAGGCAACAGCCCGCTATTGCTGGGTAACAAAGCTTCTTCTGGCACTTTCAGCCCTGCATAACTGCCAACCCCACCCCCCTCCCCCCACACACTGGGTAGAGTTGCATCTCTTTTTACTTTTTTTCCTACACTCTCTGCTTCATCCAGACTAAGTAAGTGGCTGGCCTTTAGCCCACTGCACACGGGACACCTTGCCGGCCCTATACTTCTGCCTGTGCCTGTTCCTCTTCTCAGGGTCTCTGCACACCGCCTCCTCCCGCCCTCCCCTTCAAAGGCCCTCCCAGTGTCACGTCTTCCATGACAACCCTCCCTGGGATGCCCTCAGCACTTTGCAGGTGCTTTGCCTGTGGCAGGGTCCTGTGGTGCGGCGTCCCTTTTAGAATTTGTCATGGTGTCTTACACACAAGAAGTGCTTCCACAGACTATCAGTAACTGAACGTCATCTCAGCTCCTTGATGTGTTCTGGGTGGTTGATATTACTAGAGGTCTTGGCTGAGCGAGAGGTGAGGATACACGTCTCACCAGGGGGGTATCCTTTCCTAACTCTGTAGCTCTTCATTTATATTGCGCTGGCAAAGGAAATCAAAACTGGAAAATGAGAAGACTTCTTTGGTAGAATACTGGACATTTCTGTGTTCACTTTTATTGCTAAGTCAAAATTTGTTATGAAATAACTCACTCACTGTGAGGTGGCAGAGGAAATTTGAGGCCTGGTACTTGTCTGTGGCTCTCCTTACTGCCCCGGTCCAGGAAGGACCTGCCCTCCTGTGTCTCCTGTATGCCCTGGGCACTCTCACCTGCCACCTTCACACGGTGTAGACAGCCACATTTGCATCTGTGTACTTAGTTACCCCTGGAGCCTGAGCCTCGAGGGCAGGACCCTGGGTCCCATTCATCTCTGCACCCCAGCTGCCTGGGCTCTCCTTGCTTCCAGCCATTTACAGTAAACAGGTGTTGGGGGAGCAGCTGTCTGTGTGTGCAGAGGGGTGGGGCGCAGGGGCTTGCAGAGCTGAGAGACAGCCCAAGTGCTGGGCAGGTACTCACACTGACAGACAGCACCGGTCCTGCTTTATACATGGCGTAGCGGTCAGTCCCTGCACAGATGTTGGGATAGTCTATGCCGGGGCGGTCAAGGCCCAGCTCTGTGCCAATGTACTTGATGAAGGTTTTCATCCGGGATGGGCTTCCACCTACACACACAAACTGCAGCCAGAGAACAGAGACCCCTTCAGTGCACTATTTATAGCAGGGGTCCTCAAAATGACCAGCAACATCAGCATCACCTGACAACTTGCTAGAAATACAAGTTCACTGGCCTCATCCAGACCTACTGTCTCAAAGAGGCCCAGCAATCTGGTTTAATGAGCCTTCCTGGTGACTGTTCAGTAGGGGTGGGTGCTTCGCAGCCCCGAAGTGCAAGGCAGTCAGCTCCACAGACTCAGAAATCTAGACTCCTGCTCTCTTCTGAGAAGGTAATTCCAGGTCCCACACATACTCGGCCTCCCTCCATCCTGTGGAAGGCAGCGCAGGGTACTGGAGAGAGCCTGGGTTTCAAACAAGTTGGTATGGCTTTTCACTGTGTGACCCAGCCCCACGCTGGGGCTACCTCTCACCTGGTCATTTGAGTGCCAAATGGCCAATGCTTGGAAGGAGCCAAGGACCTAGTGGGCACTCGGGAAGTTGTATCTATTGTGGATGAGTCTCTCTCAGAGAAGTAAAATCTTTAATTTTTGGAGCATCATTGAGGAAAACTTTTTGTTTTATCAAAAAAAATTAAAAAAACAAAAGAAAGTAAATAAGTTTTAAAGAGTTCAAAGATAAAAAAATAAATTATTATTTTCTAAACATGAAAACATAATTCCATAGTCTGGAATAACAATCCCTATAGATTAACTTTAATGGGATGGATGGGTATTTGATAAGTGAAGAGCATATGGAAAGTTGTGCACGATTTGAAACCAACACTACCAAAGAACACAATAGCTGGTAGGACATAGGGCTGTCACTGAATTATGATCCCATGTGGCAGCAATAGATTCTGGAGTCCTATTATATTTTGATTTTCCATTCCATGTTAGTTGATCTTTGCCCACGGGGATTAGACATTTGAAAGTCCTTTGTTAACATAAATCAAACCGAAGGATTTAAGACTTTGTAGGGCAAATGGACTGGAAGCTGCTTGCAGCAAAAAAAAAAAAAAAAACATTAAAGACAATTCACTAAACAGAATATCAATAGGCATCTTGAATCACAAACAGATGCAATACGATTATGCTTATTTACTGTCCTTTGTCCCCTGGGGAATGTTTATATGCCCCACTTCTCTCAAGGAAGCATTAGGAAATAGATACAGTCATGTGCCACAGAACAATGTTTGGGTCAAACAATGAACCACATATATGATATGCTCCTATTAGATTATAATACTGTATTTTTACTGTACTTTTCTATGTTTAGATACAATTCTTACCACTGTGTTACAACTGCTTCCAGTATTCTCACGGTAACATGCTGTGCAGGCTTGCAGCCTGGGAGCAATAGGTTATACCACCTAGGTTTGCAAAGTACACTCCGATGTTTACACAAGGAGGAAATGGCCTCAGGATACATTTCTCAGAATGTATCCTCAAGCGATGCATGACTGTACCAAATTTGTAAGAGATGAATTAGGGAACAATACGGCAATACTTAGAATAGTTTTCTTGTATGCGCTAGCTCACATACTTAGAAAGTAACGATTTACAAAACTTTGATAAACATCTAATTTCAGGAACCTGTCAGCTGCCCCCCTTCAAGCACCTGTGAGGAAGTCTACCTGTATCATTTACGAGGAGGCTGAGCTTAAGACAAGTTCTGAGAATTAAAAGCCTGCCTTTTACCTTCACATCTCCAAACATAGCTGGGAAATCATGTGTGCCAGTGCTGAGATTGAAATGATAGAGGATATCTTCTTTCATTGTTGCTACATTTGGATTTGAAAGTCGGACAAGGCAGTCACTGTTAAAAAACAAGAAAGGGGAAGGTTTATAGAATACCAGTGCCCAGTGGCCGACAGTATCACAGAAGTGCTCCACCAGCGACATGAGAGCCATGGCGCGGGGGAAGGGCAAGGCCAGACCCCCAGGATAAGACAACCCCACACTCTGTGTTCCCTACTCCCCCCCCCCCGCCCCGCTCTGTTCTCCCCGTGCTCTTTCCTCTTACCCCTCTTTGCTCCCAGGGCTTCTGTTTGGAGGGGAATTGGGAAGAACTCAGAAGAGCCCACAAAAGTACAAAGCAAATATTAAATCTACCCATACCACGAGGATAGCCGGTTGCTTCCACAGCCAGGTTCATTCAACATATAAACCTGACTTATTTTAAAACTACTATGTTCACCTTAGGAAATAAGGACAGAAATTTGAAGGAAAAAAAATCGCCTCTCATTCTACCATGCAGAGATAACCTTTCCAATCTGCACACCTTCAGTTTCTTTTTCTTGCCTGTTGCATGAGCTACCACTTCTCCAGTGCGATGTCCAGTAAGAGAGACAAGACATTTGTTCATTTTGCTTTTTCTCAGAGTAGCGACTAGAAAGTATATGCGTGGCTCATACTACATTTCTGTTGGACAGCTCACTGCTAGCCTAAAACAGAGGTCAGCAAGCTTTTTATCATAAAAGGTAGATAGTAAGTATGTTTGGCTCTACAGACTGTGTGGTTTCTGCTCCTTCTAAAGTCTGCCATAACTGTGTGAAAGAAACCACAAATGAGTGTGGTAGCATTCCAATAAAACCTTATTTACAAAACAGATGCCCCAGATCTAGATGATTCCATTTCCAGCCTGCCAAAGTCCCCTAGAAAGAACCTCAAACACAGTTCCTTCAATAGTATACGCCTTCTGATTCCCAGAGACTGGCATGCTCGCCTACAGGAAACTGAGGCAGATGTAGATCCCTGATCTCAGAGCAATCGGGCCTTCGTTTTCTTCCTTCTGACTTTCCACCCAGAACCCACTGATCATGTGAAAGGCAGGAATTGATAGTAGAAGAATGTACTTTGTTTTGTGTGAAACAGAAACTGTTTTCGATTAGAAAAATGTATTCTCTTTGATTCTAACTAATGCCATTTGCTTCTGTAACCGCGCTTGCTTTTAGTTGTTAGTCAGATATAGCTAATCAGAATGAAAAACAGGGCAGGAGTAAATCCATGACAGGCTGAATTTCCTAAAATAGGCCTAAGTTTCAGTTTCCCCGGAACCGAAACGCGGACCAAAACCGGCGCCGGCGCAAAAATTGAAAATCCCGGGGCTTGGAGCCAACCAATCAAGAGTCAAAACAAACCACCACTTTCAAAGGAACCAATGAACTAAGGGGGGAAGGGGGGATGGTGTGCCCAACGCGTCATGTGGAACCTGCGTGTCATGTGCCACTGATGTGTCGTGTGCAAAAGAAAGTATAAAAGCTCCACCTTTACCCCAGGGCGGGGTCCTGGTTCATAGGGAGGCCACTGCGTTGGTGCTCTGGGACTTGGACCCTAGCTCGAGCTAGCAAATAAACTCCTTTGCCATTTGCATCCTCGGTGACTCTGCCTCTCTCTTCCTGGGGCCGAGGAGAACCGGTTCTTACAATGTCCCCCCTTTAACCTAACTCATGAGAAAGTAAAACATGATGCAAGAGAGCAGGGACTCGGCTGCCTGTGATGTGCAAATGCCGTTATATAAGGGGCTGCTCCCCGCACTCCCCACCCCCACAGATCTCATCCGTTTTCCCTCTCTCTCCAGACGATGCTCGTTATACCTTATAACACTGACTTACATGATTAATGTAATAACCACAATTGTCTCCCTTAGCAAAAACTCCTGGAGGCCATGACCATGTCTTATTTATCTCTGAATCTCCCAGAACACACAGCAGCCGTGCAAAACAAGGTCAAGATGGCCCATCCCTGTTTGATATATTTTATCATTTATTTTATCTGTTTCCTATTTCTACCTGGCATTTGGTATCAAAAGCAGACACCCAGGCTCCAGACACTGAGGACTCCAGCTTCTCCCTCTGCCTATATCCAAATGCTTCTTTCTTTCATGTTTCTCAAATTGCCCCTCTTGTCCATTCCCCTCGAGTGGTGTCCTGAACATTTCTAAAAGGCTTGTATAGGAAAGATAAGTACAAAAAGATTAAAGAGAGAGAGAGAGATCGTTTTACAAAGGGAGTGTGGGGCTAGTTGACTTTTGTGGCTAAGTGTTAGGAGTGTTATGGTACGGAGTGCGAGAAGTGACCACAGAGAGACCGAATTGAGCCAAGTTGTGAGTCTTTATTAGCTGGCCAGCGACTACCCTCTGCACCACTGAGAGGCAGCAGCACAGAGAGCAGCCCCGAGCCAGGGGAGACAGGCTCTTTTAAAGGCAAAAACCAAATCCTGTAAAGTCATCTATCTGCGCAAGCAGGGTTACAGAATCCTAGATCAGCATTAATCATTATTAATCTTAGTCGAAAATACATTTAACATTTTGTTTTAAGTCAGAGTATATTCTACTCCCTGTTATCTGGGTACATGAGGCACCCCTGGGCATTTCAGTGCTCCAGGGCGTTCTGGCCCTCCGGGCTAGCTGTTACTTTCTCTTGTTGATGCTTGCAGCTGTGTGAAGGTACCCTCCTCCCCTTTTCCCCCTTTATTCTTTGCTTAAGCATATTGACAGAAGCAGAGAGCAGGTTATTTCCCATAGACTTTAACAAGGAGATTTCACAGACCATGGGCTGATCAACTGTCAGCAGTGATCACTGGTGGCATTCCGAGTAGGCGCAGAGACTGTGCTGACTACATCCAAAAGGTCTGTAATCTTGCACCAGAAGGGCAGGCAGCCAGCTGCGGTACAGAGCCACACCCATCTGCCCTTCGACCCACCTCTTCAGATGGGCCGTGCGGCTCTCCAGACTCAGGGTTAATCTTACTCTGCGTTGGGCCAGGGAGGCCATTTTTCAAGGGTTCAAATCCAGAAGTATGTGTGGTTAGGACCGTCTCTAGACTTTCTGAGTGTAAAAAAAAAAGCTCAAAGTGCTTTTCCCATTTGCTCACTCAACAACAATCAACACAGATCTCTGTGACCGAATGTTGGCGGGGGGATTCTCCCCACCACCAAGCATGCAGTCTACTCTACAGCAGACACAGCTGGGTGCCCCAACACAATTCTGACACCATCTACCTGGAGACAGTGTCGGGGCCCAGAGGTTGAGGGCTCAGTCCCACCAGACTGTTCCCATTCAGACACCAGTTGCAAGACCAGGCCTCAGGAACTTCTGACTGACCAGCTTCAAGTTGGGGTTCTCACAAGCCACTCTTTGATTAGTTTGGTCAAGCGGCTCAGAGCTAAGGGAAACACGCTTGCTGTAAAGGGTATTACAAAGGCTACGGATGAAGAGATGCACTGGGCAAGGCAGGGGGGGAGGCGTGGAGCTTCCATGCCCTCCACACGCCCATCATTCTCCAGGAACCTCCTGTGTTCAGCTATCTGAAGCTCTCCAAACCCTGCCCTCTTGGGTTTTTACATAGGCATGGTTGATTAAATAATTGACCATTGGTTATTAACTTAATCGTCAGCCTCTCGCTGCTCCAAGGAAGTCAGGAGTGGGACTGAAAGTCCCAACCCTCTAATCCTGCCTTGTCTTTTGGGTGACCCGCCCCCCATCCTGAAGCTACCCAGAAGCTGTCAGCCACCGGTCAATCATCAGCATAGAAGAAGATATCACTTTAGAGATTCTAAGGAGTTGTATACCAGGAAACAGGCCGAACACCAAATATATATTTTCCAATACCACACTTTCCCAGGCAGCCTTTTTGATCTCTAGGCCAATCTGAAATTCTGACAATCATAACACACTCTGCAACATTTTAAGCTCTTTTAATGATAATTACATTTAATGTGATTAAGGTTTCTATTCTCATGCAGGACATTGTGGGTACACAGAGTACAAAATAAAAGAACTGGCATGCTTCAAAATAACAAAACAGGATGTGATGAAGAGAACTATGTCACATATTTCAAAATAGAAAAAAATTTATTTTCTTCTCAATTCCAGGAAAAGAAGAAGGAAATATGCGTAACCATGAAGATCAGCAATAACTTTAAAATATGTAAATGTGAACTGGAACATCCTCCAACTTATTTTTTTTTTTTTAAGTTGAAAAGATATATATATTTAGAATTAGCCAGTTGGACTTGGTTTAGATGATCCCAATTTTGTTGGCAACGTCCAAAGCATCATAATCGGGAGCCAGTCGAACATATGCCTTCTTCTCTCCATCAGGCCTGATCAGGGTGTTGACCTCAGCCACATCAATGTCATAGAGCTTCTTCACAGCCTGTTTGATCTGGTGCTTATTGGCTTTGACATCCACAATGAACACAAGTGTGTTGTTGTCTTCTATCTTCTTCATGGCAGACTCAGTGGTCAAGGGGAACTTGATGATGGCATAGTGATCAAGCTTGTTTCTCCTGGGAGCGCTCTTCCGAGGGTATTTGGGCTGCCTCCGGAGCCGCAACGTCTTTGGCCGCCGGAGGGTGGGTGATGTACGGATCTTCTTTTTTTTGTGGCTGTGAATGCCTTTTAGCACTGCCTTCTTGGCCTTCAAAGCCTTTGCTTTGGTTTCGGCTTTCGGAGGAGCAGGAGCTTCCTGCTTCGCCTTTGGTGCCATCTTGTGAAAGGGGTCCTCCAACTTATTTTTTAAAGAATTTTTAAAATAACAAGTCAGAGACATAACATTTCAAAAAGCATTTCTTTAGTCTATACACAATTTCAAGTGACCTTATGTTGCTTTATTCTGTCACTTTATTCATTTAACAAATATTCACTGAGCACCTACTATGTAAAAGAAATGTGTGAGATGAAAATGAATGAAAACTGGCTTCTGTTTCCTGGAGTTTATCAGCAGCGAAGAGAAAACACTGCCAATTGTTATATAAACCAGCCCACATGGCTTAGGACAGGTACTCATGGGGACGAGAAGAGAATGAGAGGGGGAGATGCTGGGCCAGCAAAGAGGGAGGGCCCCAGGAAACATCGGCTGAATCTAACACCAGCCAAGCCCCTGTGCTGCGTGCAGGGAACACAAAGACTAGTGAGATATGGTTCCACTCATGGAAGGATTCAACTTTGGGGTAGACAGAAATAAAATTATTACTAGCCAGCACATATGAATTTACTTAATGCAACCATACTATAAACTAGGGACTATCATTAATCCCTTTTTTGGGGTGGGGGTTACAGAGTTTTGCTTTGTTGCCCTGGCTAGAGGCGTCGTCATAGCTCGCTGCAACCTCAAACTGCTGGGCTCAAGCAATCATCCTGCCTCAGCCTCCTGAGCAGCTGGGACAACAGGCACAAACCACCACGTCCAGCTAATTTTTCTATTTTTAGTAGAGATGGGGTCTCGCTCTTGCTCTTGCTCAGGTTGGTCTCGAACTCCTGAGCTCAAGCTATTCTCCTGCCTTAGCCTCCCAGAGTGCTAGGATTACAGGCATGAGCCACTGCGCCCAGCCAATCCCATTTTAAAGGTTCAAGATCACATTTTTAATAAGAAGTTGCACCCATAAGCTCTTAACCTCTGCAGCTGACTGCCTCTTAGCCAGTAGAATATGATAAGCAAATAGTTGACAATGAGGGAGGATAAAATAGTTACTGAACAGAGGGAAGGAGAGGAGAGAGAAGGAAGTCCTCAGCGAGTTGCCTGGCACCTGATGCATGCCCAGCCCTGCCTTCTCCACCCTGAAGGTCTTAGACCATCTGACTTCTGAGTCTGCTGAGTTGCTGATCCCTCTGAGCCTCAGTTTCTGTCACAAGAATCAAATGTGTACATATAGGCCTAGTTCTTAGAAAAATGTGTGGCACAAAGTATGCCCAACAAACCCAACCCAACCAACCGCAGCCAACGAGGCACGGGACGGAGCCTTACTTGTGATTTCCAAGTTCCTCTGCTCCAGCTCGTGCAGACGCCATTCTCTCCACGGAGGCAGGACCCTAAAGGAAAACGCCACACAGAGTGGAGTGAATCCACCAGCAGGAAGCAAGGCTGCCTGCTGCCCCACTGACATGTGCAAAGTCAGTGCCATGAAGTGGAATGCTTCACACATTAACGATGTAAGTGTGCGAAGCATGCGTGGGTGTGTATTGGTATGTGCATGTGTGTATGTTTAGAGGGTTGCTAATTTCAAATAGGAGATGGCAAAAATGTGGCAAAAGCCCAGATGGACGGGCACCTCACACTTCTATAGAGAACCTGACCCCACTTCCTGGTTTCCCAGCCCAGCAATAGGACTTCATGGACTCTGGCACCTCTCCTTCTAGAATCTTAACCTGCCTTTTCCAGCTTTCAAGGACAGCTGGGGGAGCGGGAGGGATCAGGTCCAATGTGGGGTAAGAGCACCCAGTCCAGAGGGAGCCCCACAGAGGGAGAGGGGCCTGAGGCTGATGGGAATAAGCCCCAGCCCTGCCTCCACTGTAGAGCCGGGCGAGGGGAGAAGCTGCATGTACATAACCGCAGTTACTGTATTACATCTCAGTCATCAGCAAAGCCTGAGCCCACTTCTCTGCGTGGAGAAGGGCAGGGTTTTGCGAGAACACTTTGGAGGGGGGCGAGGCTCACATTTTGAACTTGGTTAATAAAGCGAAGAATGCTGAGCGCCCTGTGCCTGCAGGGCTGCCAACTCTCTGCTCAGGCTTATAGGGTGGGCACGACCCATTGCAGAGATGAGGAAAGTCAAGCACTGGGCTTCCAGAATGATCCAAGGCTCACAACAACGTCAGAAGTCTGCCAAGTGGAGCCACTTTCCCAAGGCCAGGCCTGTTACTCCCACAGGGCAGTTCTTACCCTTGTGTCTCACCAGTCACTTGTGTGAACTACAATAAAATTTTACGGCTCACCCCTCACCGGCTGACTAAATGGACCCCCTTGTGGCCAAAGGAATATCCTAAAACTAAATTGCCTGCCAGGAGGAAGGAGGTCAGACATGCCTTATCATGCCCCCCTCCCTTCTTGGAGACATCCTTTGTAACCCATTAACAGGCTTAAGGGTATGCAAGACAAACCTGCAGTTCCTCAATTTACAGTACAAATCTATGTCCAGCAGCTTATCTCTGATAAACAGCTCCTTATGTTGAAACATTCCAAGCCTTTAGACACAGCTTCATGTCTTTAACCAATTACAAGCCAAAGAATCTTTAAACCCATCTATAACCTGTAAGCGCCCCCTCCTTGGAGAAGGCCCACCTTTTCGGGCCAAACCAATGTATGCCTACCACGTATTGATTCATGACTTTACCTGTAACCCCTGTCTCCCTGAAATGTATAAAACCAAACTGTAACCCAGCCACAGCCCGTCCACTTACTCAAGGCTTCTTGGGAGTCTCTCCGGGTCATGGTCCTCAAATTTGGCTCAGAGTAAATCTCTTTAAAATTATTTTACAGAGTTTGGTCTTTTTTCCATTGACACTTGTCAATCAGCTAAGACCAGAAAGGTCCCTTTGTGGAGAACGGAATTTATAACTGTTATTACCAAAATATACTGGCCATTTTCAGTAAATATTGAAGGCCAGGGTTGGGAGTGCAGGAAAACTTTTCCCGAGATTGCTGCTTTGTCTCTCTTCATCTGCTGTTTGTTTTCCCTTAGCCTTTGCAAAACACTTCAGCTAAGCAGAGCTAAGGAAGAGAATGAGTTCAAAAGAAGTACCACCTCTCACCCTGTGTCACCAGGGGCCAAGTCCACACACTGCGGGGACAGCCCTTCATGAACAGGCGGAGGCACTGCCGAGCCAGCTATCCCCACGTGCGTGTGGAGGGGCGGGAGGAGGGTGGGGGTAGCTCGGGCAGTGGTTCCCACAGTGCCTTCGGGAAGGATCCTGGGCATAGATACCTGGACATGACTTCAGGCCTTCTGCAGCATCTTACTAAACAGACTTACAGACGCCCAGCTCCGCATTAGTCTGGTTCCCTTGGAACCAGGAAACACAACACCAAGGGCACCATCAACAGCGCCCCTCAGTCTTGTAGCCCTGGCTCCTCTCTCTGGGGTCCCGCCTCTCCCAGCCATGTCACAGTCACCCGTGGGGGGAGGGGCACTGCATACTCTGGCCAGCCCACCGCCCTCTTTATGGAGCTCCCGCTTCTCCACTGAGGGAAGAATAGGGTGTGGGGGCACACAGAGCCCTGGTCCCCGGCCCAGTTTCTGTCGGGCAGGCACATTCCCGTAAAAGCAGCTCCTCTGCGAGTGCCCCCTCACAGCACCCGCACACACATCTACACCCTCCAGCTGCTATTTTTGTCTTTGGTGGGGGGAGCTGGTGGGAGCAGCAGCCCCCGGCCCAGTTTCTGTCGGGCAGGCACATTCCCGTAAAAGCAGCTCCTCTGCGAGTGCCCCCTCACAGCACCCGCACACACATCTACACCCTCCAGCTGCTATTTTTGTCTTTGGTGGGGGGAGCTGGTGGGAGCAGCAGCCCCCAGGGACAGGGAGCTGCGGTGGGGGGAGTTAGAGGTAAGCCAGAGGATGCTGAGAATTCCCTGGAAGGCTCCCCAGGGAGAATCCAACCCCCGTTTTTTAGAAAAACAAACCAAGCCGCAGAGAGATCCCCGCTCCTAGCCTTGCAAAGTAAGGGTATTGCTAGGCTTGCTTGCTCTTCCTTCCTCTGAACCAGAGAAACCAAGGCCAGCAAAGCAGAGAAACCAGTTCCCTTGCTCAGTCCCTCTGCTGGCTGCTTCCTGAGTAAGATCCCAAGGGCCTCACTCTCCAGTTTCCCCCTGTAATGTTAGTACCTCAGGTTCTCCCCTCCTGGGTGTGAGCTTCCCAAAGACTAACTTATCTCTGCTCCCCACCCCAACCCTGCACTCCGTGAGGCTCTATTTAACCACCGGTCGGGGAAAATTGCAGACTTTGGCAATGCTCCAGTTGGAAAGATCCCAGCTAAATAAGTAATTTAGGTCTCAAGCAAGTTTACCTGGGGACTCCTGGCATAATTCTCAAAGACACATTTCACTATCCAAAGGATGTGGACATGGAGGATAAATTATATAGTGACACTACCCACCCACCCACTGACAGGTCAAAGACAGGAGGAGGTAAGAGAAGAAAACCCAGTCTCCCTTAGACCAGGTGGAGCCTCACAGGGTGGCAGGGTGGGAGCCAGGAGCCAACTCACCTGATGGGTCTCCCCCTACCCTCCAGTTCCCCAGGCCACCCGGTGAGCGGTGGAAGGAGGCCCTAGTGCTGATTAAGAATGGTAGTAACAATTGAGTGACACGGTACTACCTTCGCATTTCAAAAGCAGCTTTCAAGTAAAAAAAAAAAAAAAAATAGTGAATAAAGCTGCATCCTTGTTTTCCAACCTTCAGAGTTTGCCCCACCACATTTTAGTTTAGAAAACAAGCAGAGAGAAGGGGTTCTGGGACCCAGTGGCAACTGCAGAATATGAAATTCTGGGTCACCACTTAAGGCCCAGACAAAAGGCCTTCTCATTACCCCTTTTCAGCCTCTGGAAGAAACACCTTTGGGAGTGTCCCCAGCCCACCCCACCCCAGGACAAAGCTAGAAAGGGTCTGGCTCTGCAGGCTGAGGACATGTGATGAGCATTTTCAGGCACTGCCTTTTATTCAGCTTAACTTTGCATCTGGCTTTAATCTAGCACAGGTTATTCACAGAATTTTAGGGAATATTTCTGACAATTGCTTTTAAATTGTTTTACCAAATTACACTTATTGTGCATCCAGAACATTTTTCCTCCAACAGATAATATATATAGTTTGTTTCCCAATGAGACATTTGATTTTACAAAATGGACTTCCAGCCTCCCCATTATCCCAGATCTAACCGTGATGCACCCTTCCACTTCCTGTTTCCTGCTTGGCTGAGAAAAGCCAGCTTGCCAAACACCCACCAGATTAGCCCACTGCAGCCACTGTTCACCACAGGAGAGGTGCCATTTGATCCTTCCCTCTCCTGCCTCACCCCACCAAAAGCAATCGCTGCAACTTCAATAACAGAATGAATTCTGACGCTTGGTGGGTGCTTTCAGTAACATAGTTAGAAATGGCATTAAATGTCTGTAAGATACCAGAAAGTGCTAGGCATTACCATGCCTTAGTCATTTAAAAAATCTGAAGTCTCCTGTGAAATAAATGAGACTAAGAGGCTGTCCCCTGACCCCTCACCATGTGTCGTGTGTCGCAGAGATTAGAATCAGTCTAGTGTAAAAGCATCTCCTCTGATATGTATGATTTAGAGAGACGATAAGGACCCAGGACACCGAGAAGCTAGTTCAGTGTGTGTAACAAACCCAGCAAGCCAGGCGGTAACTCCAAGTCAGGGAGGCCATGTAAAGGTGCAACACGACCTGGGAGGTTTATTTACTTCAGCCACGAAGAAGAGAGCAGAAAAGAAGAAAGAATGCAAACCCCAAGTGCTCCTAGAAAGCAGCAACAACGGGTTCTGAATGATTCTTGACTAGGCATCGGCCTGGAAAGCACACAGTGAGGAAAGGACCCTTTAACAGGAACAACAGTATTTTAACAAAGGCGAGGACACATGACACACATGAGACAGCCCAGGCAGCACTGAGGACAGAGAGGTCAACCGCTCAGTGTGGGCAGCTGCATCTACGAGTACCCTCATGGTTATGTGTCCTAATGAAAATCTTAAACATCATCCTGGAGGTGACTGGGGGCCCCTGAAAGGTTTTTTTTTTTTTTTTTTTTTTTGAGACAGAGTCTCACTCTTTTGCCCGGGCTAGAGTGAGTGCCGTGACGTCAGCCTAGCTCACAGCAACCTCAAACTCCTGGGCTCAAGCGATCCTTCTGCCTCAGCCTCCCGAGTAGCTGGGACTACAGGCATGCGTCACCATGCCTGGCTAATTTTTTCTATATATTTTTAGTTGTCTGATTAATTTCTTTCTATTTTTGGTAGAGACGGGGGTCTCGCTCTTGCTCAGGCTGGTTTCGAACTCCTAAACTCAAACAATCCGCCCGCCTCGGCCTCCCAGAGTGCTAGGATTACAGGCGTGAGCCACCGCGCCCGGCCTCCCTGAAAGGTTTTAAACAGGAAATGACAGAGACTTGCATGATAGATCCATGTGAAAAGGTCCAGAATAAGCTACTATGGCATAAAAATTATTTTGAGCTGAAGGCATTTGAGTTTCTGAAACCCCTCATCTACCTAAAAGCAAAACCTCCCCAGTCCTAAACACAATTGTTATGGGAGCAACTCTAATCTCTTCTAGGAAAGAAGTCCACACCACACTCAGACATTGCCACAAAACTTTCCATCTCGGAGCTGACCAAACCGTGGGACAAAGCTGCCTCGGTTTCCAGCAGGGATTAGACAGGGAAGGACGAAGTTCACTAGGCAAGGGGCTGTGGTTGGATGTTTCACATGAGGCACCATGGTTCTTGTGCAGACATGGTGGGCACGCCCCGTGGGAAAATGAAATCTGAAGAGTCATCACCAAGCAGATTCAAAACACAAACCTGGCCACAGGAAAACTGGGCAGCTGAGAACTAGGGCCAAGGGCAAACCCCAGGAATCAACAATTAAGAGAAGCCCAGGACCAAGACCACAGAGGGACACCAAGGGAAGAGAATGGCCAGGACAGAGTCTTGTCACCACAGGGCACTAATTTTACAAATGGGATTTAATTAGAGATCAGCACTGGGACATCTAAATAGAGGTCCTAAGAGTATCTATGCCCTTTGTCCTGAGAGAGAAGAACAGACCCTTTCTCTAAAGCCCTAGCCAACTCCCCAAGAGGGAAATTTCACCCTGACTGGAGCAGATTTCAGGAAACATTTCTCCTAACATTGTACCAAGATGCTCTCACACTATACAGAGGGAACTAAATTCAGTTTCTCCAAGGCAAGTCTCTCACTTCTCTAGGAAGCCAGTTTCACCTGGCCTGCAGGTTCTGCCCCCAGGAAAATTCTGAACCTCCCTCTCTGGCTCCTCAGGGAGGAACCTTTGCTGTGAGTACCTAGGGCTCCCCTACCCACTGCCAGATCCAACTTACAAAAAAAAAAAAAAAAACACCACCAACAAAAAAAATCCCTGATCTTTTTAAGTTTTACGTTCTTGGGGTTTCTTTTTTTTTTTTTTTTAAGTTTTAACCCATTAAACAAAAATCTGTTCCTTAGAGTACTTGTGTAAATAACTTAGTGCGTAAACATTGAGGATTGAACTCTGATCCTTTCTTTTGCTCAAAAATTCCTGAGTAAGGGGGCCTGGTGAGTCACACCTACAAATGATAAAATCTCACTAAACAAGTTTTGTTAACCCAGTATGTGGTTTACTTCCCAACCAGATTCTGGTATAGCATCACACGACAGATAGAAGACCCTTATCTTAACTGCTTTCTGCTGACTCCTGGTCTTTTAGACAAAGCCTAACTCTTTCAGCCAATTGTCAACTAAAGAATCCCTAAACCCACCTGTGACCTGTAAGCCCCCACTTTGAGATGTCCTGCCCTTTCAGGCCAAACCAATGTATGCCTCCCATGTATTGATTTATGACTTTATCTGTAACCCCTGTCTCCCTGAAATGTATAAAACCAAACTATAACCCAGCCACAGTGAGTCCACTTGCTCAACCTTCTTGAGAGAGAAAGAGGAAGAGTGAACGTCTTCTGCTATCTTTAGGGAATCCGAAAGCCTGGAAGTTTCACTTTCTGTTTTGGGTTTTTTTTTTAATAAGTTTGCATTAATTTTATCATCAGTGAAGACAACAAAAGTCAACTTTGACAAAAATCCCATGTAAACAAAAACTAATTTATCCTTTTGAACTAAAGCATTAATGTCCGCCAGTGATGGAACCAAAAACATAATTCGTGCCCAATAACCTTGTGCTGAATTAAACAAGTCTGTGGTAATGAGGCTTACTCGGAGAACCAGAAGGTTAATGTGGCCTCTGAAGAAGGAAAGGAAATAATGTAAGATTGGCGGAGAAGTGGGGGAGGTTTGCACAAATTGAAAGGCCACGACGGCACGCCCTGGGAATGGCTCAGAAGGGCTTTTAAAAACCCAGATTATGACATACTTTCTATTCAAGGAACTCACAAAGTTTTGTTTTCTTTTAAACCCAATGTTACAGCAAATGAATGGAACCCACGGTCTTTTTCACCCTGAAGATATCTGGAGGTGAGAACTGAGCCCGGCAGAGGCCGGGGACGGTGGGGGGGAGGGAAAGAGGGGACGGAGACACGGACAGGCCGTTCAGACGCCTGAAAATTACTTCTATCGCCTTCGCAGGAAAAGGCCCCTTTCTGTTCGGGATTTCAGACAGTGTTTCCCTGAAACTCACCGTCAGAGGGGACCGCCCTCCGCGGCGGGAGGCGCGGCAGGTCTGGGTGGAAGGCTGCGGGCAGACACCGCGACCTCGAGTCACCTCCCGAGCCGAATCCGGAAGGGAGAGGAGACCTGCCGACAGCCGCCGGGGCTGGGGCGCCCCGCCTTCTCCGGGCACTGCCGGGTCTAAGAACTTTAAAAGAATGTTGCAGGGACCCACTTCCCCATGCAGATTCTGCTGGTGTCATGTAACAGGTAACGCTAAAGTTTCTCCGCTGCGCCGTCAGACTACTCGCTGCCAGTATTTATGCGGAGACATTTTTTGCACGTTGGACCAATGTATACTTGAATCCGTGTGAACTCCGAAGGTTCGAGTAACAATCATTTCTACAAAATTGAACTTTATTCCCTCCCCCATTAAAAGACGGGTGGGACAAAACTTCACTTCGTAACTGGAGGCACCAGCTCCTTCCTCTTCTGGGGCGCCCAGCACAGCTCTGGGGCTCCTCGCACTCCCGTCCCGCCTAGGCTCGGGCTGCCTCCGCCCGGGGTCCCCGCCCGACACTCACGCGCCCGGCGGCGGGAGGAGCAGAGGCCGGCAGGGTGGACCCGAGGAAGCACATGCTCCCCGTGCGCCCTCCTGCACCCGCTCCCCTGCAGCTTCTCTGTAGCTGCTCGGCAGCCCGGATGGACGCGACATCAGTCGCCTCACCTACAGGGAAATGGGAACATCACCAGGACAGGGGACGAGCAAGCATCCTGCCAAGAGAGAACCACTGCAGAACCCGGGTCGAGGACAACTCACCGCTCGGCCTGCACGGCGACCCGCCACACCTGCTGCGCGATCCTTGCACAGCAATGCCAGCGACGAAGACCTCGCTCCAGGAGGATGAAGGGGCAGCTCTCGGGAGGCTCGCGGACGGTGGGGAGAGGGGTTGTTGGCGGGATCACTGAAAGGAGGGAACGACCAGCAAGGTGAATCTCAGAACAAAGCTAGTGTGTGCCCTGTCCTGCCGCGGTCGCCCGCTGAGCCCGCCCGGCGGTCACCGGCTCCGGCCCTGCCTCCCCCGGTAGCCTGCGGACTCAGAGGACAGCGCCCAGGCCGTTGGGGGTGGGGGGTGGGGGGACACGCCCTCCTCCCCCCGCCCCCCGCCTCGGCTCTTCCCCCACGCCCCAGGGCGGGAAGGTTGTCCTGGCGCCGCCCTGCCAGCTATTGTTTCTCCTCTTTGGGGAGCTGGACAACTATAAATAACCGGAAGCCGTTTATGTTACTTTTGTTATTCATTAAGCCATTCGTACTACAGATGAAATCTCCCAACTAACTGCAGTCCCAGCCGTTTTGCAACAGAGGAAACTTGGCTAGGAAGGGCTCTGTAACTATCCCAAGGTCACACGGTAGTGCAAGGACCCCCGGCTGTTTGTCTGGAGGTGACCCTCACGGCTGGGACCAGCTGAGAGAAAGTGCTAGAGAGAATGACAGTGTGGAGCCAGCCCTGAGCTGGTGGTCAGGAAATATGTGGCTAGCCATTGTGGGCTGTGTGTACCCTTCATCTCTCCGGCCCCAGTTTCTCCTCTGGGGAGCTTCTCCCGCAACTTCATGATCCTGGGAGTTCCCCAGTTATAGGGGAAAGTTATAGGGGAGCCCAGAGCTGGCCCGAGGAGGGGATGTGGTTCATTCACTTAGAGAGTCCGGGCTAAGCTGGCAGAACTGTGTCTCAAACCAAGGAGGCACTCTGCCCCCAGCTCCTGGCCATCTACCACTGGCCCCGGTGAGCCCGGTGCCACTCCCAAGCTCCCACGTTTTCCTTTGTCAGCTTGTCTGCTTCCCTGACACCTACTCTGGCCTGAGGACAAAAAGCCTGGGGAAGAAAACAATCTGGCCAGCACTAGGGGCTGCCCAGCACATCCCGTGCCTGCTTCCCGAAAGGAGTTGCAGTTCCCCAGAATCTCCGTGGAGGATGACAGCAGCAGCCGGTGACATCTACCCCCACCCCCGCCACCAGTCCGTGGAGATTAAATGCTCCTTTTTCATTTCCAAAGGCTGCGCTTGAACTGGGAAATCATACGAATACCAACAGCTTACTGTGTGAAAAGACAAAATTACAACAAATTTAAAAATCTCAATTGGCTTTACTAATATTTGTGATTCTAGAATGGGCCAACCTTCATTTCTTAAAATAGAAAAAATGTTCCACAGAGTTGAGCAAGGAGGGTTGGTTTTATAGAGAGGAAGGCTGGAGAAAGCAGAAACGAAGAACAAAAGGCAGATTGGCCATTTCAGAATCACTTTCCTTGTGAGGCAGGAACAGGGAGACAAAACAATAACTCATATTGAAGGGGCGGCCTTGC
>RJWJ010015431.1:0-36211 GCA_004363605.1 Indri indri | reverse complement strand
GAAGGCTTTCAAAATAATTCATTAAATGTCTTTTATTGATGATAAAAACATAAATGATAACAAAAGAGAAACAGACGCTCACATTTGTAAGACTTCGATAATGGGCACATGGCGCGAGCTCCCTTTTCTTCATTAATTCACGCATCAAAGGTGCCTTCCACGAACGCGTATGGGGGTAGCTCTGCTCGTGCATGACAAGCATCATTCTAGCCCCTCCCAGGCCCTTCAAATACGATCTTCCCCCAAGTTTTCAAGAGCACAGCGAGGTAACTGTTACAACAGTTTTCAAAAGGACTGGAAAGCCCGGTGACCATGACAAAGAAAGGCACGGTCATGCACCGGAAAAGGTTGTCTAATTTACATGCGCCGTCAGTGCCGGAGTCAATCCCAGGTTTTGATGTTCTGGAAAAAGTGGACTAATGTCGAGGGCTTGGGGTATGTCAACCTTGAAAAAGACTAGGAGTCCTTCAGGGTAATTTTGATCATAATTACTGTTTACTTCTTTTTAAAAAAGGTTTGAATATGTAAAATCAATGCTACTTAGTCAAAGAGTTACAATTACAGTTGAACTAAACCTGTAGTCAAAAAGTATTCATATCCTAAGGAAAAATACAAAAATTGATGACCGTGATTGTAAAAGGTAGTGATTGGTTTCCTATGTCCACATGATTATGCGTATTACGAAGAACATACGGGAAAGCATGCATATCAAAAAGAAAATTTTTTCTTTTAGAAAATTTTGTAGGTGAAAATGTTGAAATTGTCAGTTGAAATATCTAGTGAAGTCTAACATTACCCTTAAATAAAACACATGTGACAGAAGGGTACAGATGCAATATTCCTCTTGGGAGATAAACTCTTTCTCGTCTAATCCTCCCTTCACACCTCTGCCCCCGAATTCGCCACACAACTATAGCAAGGCAGTCCGTGTTCGGGGGTGCCAGACACAGGTAATCCGACTTTAGGGCTCTTTGCTGAAGTAAAAGGTGGTTTCTAGGTTCCCCGGGCGTCCGAGGTGGAGCAGACCCACAAAGGCTGACCCTGGGAGGAGGGGACACCTGCCCACTCCCTGCTGTGGCTGCTGGGCCGCTCCCTCGCCCTGGCCCACCCCCAGCTCCTCTGTGGCAGCCGTGCTTCCCCCCGCCTACCCCTGCCCCCGCCGGCTCTCGCAGATGTTTAGGGTTTAAGGCGCCGGAGGAATTTCAAGCTTTCTCTGGATTCCACCTCCCCGCCCTGCCTCGAGTCTGGTCTCTGGGCACCGCGGGCTTTTCTAGCAACATCCAGCTCAACCTGAGCTTGGAGGAGAAGCCCCATAGCTGCGATTCGACGCTGCCCGGCCGGCCGAGGTGAAAGCACCTTGCGGAGGACCCTCGGGCACCCGGCGCTGGCACTCCGGGGAAGAAGCTCACAGCCCAGAAGCGCCGCATTCGCCCTCGAAGCTGCCCTCTACGCGCTTCCTCGGGCTTCCAACCCGTGTCCACGCCCCAAGTGCAGAGCGGGGTGCGTGATGTCGTAGGGAAGCAGCGACCCGGAGGGGAAGAATTTTGGTTTCTTTTTGAGGCATTGCTGAAGTTCTAGTCCCCAGCCCGGGGCAGGGGTCTCCTCGCTCCCCGGAGTCCCACGGGCCTGAGCTGCCGCTGGGCCGACGCTGTAGACAGGTGTGTGCGCCGAACCCGGGACACCGGGAGGCAGCTGCGAGCCACGGCAGAATGCCTGTGGCGCGTCCACAGGGGGAAATTTTCTGGTGTCTGAGCAGCTCCTGGGTCTTTTGCTGTCGCTGCAGATCCGCTTGCGCAGCAGGAGCCGCGGGAGCAGAACCCGGCCAAGCCAGACTTCGCAGACGCGCACGCCACCCAGCGCCCGCCCAGCGCTGGTCTCAGCCTGGAGTTCCCTCGGTTAGGCAGAGCGCTTAGCGCGTAGGTTTTGGTTCTTTAGTATCTGTCTCCAAAGGAAGCGCAGTGTAGTCGTTACCTTCGTGTTCTCAGCTCCTAGAGCGATACCTGGTACACAGGATTACACAGTAAAATATTGGTTCTTCCACTAAAAAGTATTGTTGAGCACCCACTCTGTGCCAGGCACTGATACAGCCGTGAATAACGTAGACAAAGCCTTGGGCCTCAGGAAGCTTACATTTCTGTTACCGCCCAACCAGGTTCATTGTCCGCTGCCTAAGAGGAAGCCGACACACTGAGACAGAAGGTGGTACAGCAGAGAAAGGGTTTAATACCGCAGGCGCCATGCGAGGAGATGGGAGGAATTTCTCAAATCCATCTCCCCAAAAATTTGGGAGAAAGGATTTTTAAAGACCGTTTGGTAGCAAAAGTCTAGGCAATTGGACCTACTAATTGGCTGGGTTCACAGAACCATAGGAGTTTAGAAATTGTCTTCTTTGCCAAGCGGGTTCTTGGGTGGAGGGTGTAATACCAGCTGAGTCAGTTCCTTGGTATGGGGCACTAGTCTGTGTGGGTCATCCATTCCGTGGGAATGCAGGGCCTGGAAGATATCTCAAAAACTAGCGTTAGGTTTCACAAGGGTGATGTTATCTACGTGGAAAGTTAAGTGCACATATAGCAATAACATTCATGGGGTATTGGCCAGGTGGGAGGGGGGAGGGGATGGGTATATACACACATAATGAGCGCGATGGGCACCGCCTGGGGGATGGACACGCTTGAAGCTCTGACGTGGGTGGGGCAAGGGCAATATACGTAACCTAAACATTTGTACCCCCATAATATGCTGAAATAAAAAAAAAACCAAAAGAATCTTTATCATTATCAGCTATGTGACTCCCGAGTAGCAATTACAGGAAAGCAAACTAGGGGACAGTGGCTGGCCATTGTCATTATTTTTAGCTATGCCTGTGTCTTAAGCCCTTACCACAGTTCTCCCCTTATACTCCTTTATTAATTTATAAAGGGTGGTTTCATTTCCAGTTGGTTGAATGAATAACAAAAGAATAAGGTTGTCAAGAGAAATTGTAGAAGTGATGGTACCTATGGGCCACTTTCCTATTGGCTACCCCAAAAAGGACAAGAAAAGGTGTGGTGACATGTGCCTGTAGTCACAGCTACTCTGGAAGCTGAGGCAGGAGAATAGCTTGAGCCCAGGAATTCAAGACCAGCCAGGGTAACATAGCGAGACCCTCATCTCAAAAAAAAAAAAAAAAAAAGGATGAGAAAGATGGTAAAACATGATTGGAGGGATCTCCCATGGTGGTCAGCTGTGTGTTCTACAGACTTATTACTGACTTTCTTATGGTATTCAGTATATTTTGTCTTTGCCTAGGGAGGAAGACCTGACTTTTAGGTATAAATATGATCTGCCATTCAGTCTCATGGAAGAGGACCCAAAGAAGACAAAGACTTAATAAGTAAAGTGAAAAAAGGGAATAAGGAGAAAGGGACATTCAGACAGTCCAGTGATTAAAAACAAACCAAAAAAAAATGCTAGGACTATCATGTCCCATTTTCCCTTCTCGCAAAGAGCATTGTGAGTTTAAATCACATGATTTTTTCCCCCTCTATTTTTAATTTAATCAAGGACTGTCAGTGAAAGGAATTAGAATAATAAAATAAGTACATTCTGATAACTTCATCCTCATTACTTCCTGGCTCTAGTGTTCTATAGTCATACCTCATTTTATTGTACTTCACTTTATTGTGCTATGCAGATATTACACTTTTTACAATGAAGGTTTGTGACAACCCTGCATTGAGTATGAGTATCAGCATCATTTTTACAATAGCGTGTGCTCACTTTTTGTCTTTGTGTCACATTTTGGTAATTCTCACAGTATTTCAAACTTTTTCATCATTACTATATCTGTTATGGTGATCTGTGATCAGTGATCTTTGGAGTTCTATTGTAATTGTTTCGAGGCTCCATAAACTGCACTCATATAAGACAGCAAACTTAATTGATAAATGTGTGTTCTGACTACTCTACTGACTGGCCATCCCCACCCCTCTCCCTCTCCTCAGGCCTCCTTATTCCTTGAGACACAACAATATTGAAATTAGGCCAGTTAATAACACTGTAATGTCCTCTGAGTGTTCAAGTGAAAGGAAGAGTCACATGTCTTTCATTTTAATTCAAAAGCTAGACATGATTAAGATTAGTAAGGAAGGCATGTAAAAAGCCAAAACAAGCCAAAAGCTAGGCCTCTCATGCCACACAGCCAAGTTGTGAATGCAAAGGAAAAGCTCCTGAAGGAAATTAGAAGTGCTACTCTAGTGAACACACAAATAAGAAGAAAGCAAAACAGCCTTATTGCTGATGTGGAGAAAGTTTTAGTGGTCTGGATAGAAGATCAAACTAGCCACAATAGTTTTTTAAGCCAAAGCCTAATCCAGAGCAAGACCCTAACTCTCTTCAATTCTGTGAAAGTTGGGAGAAGTGAGTAGTCTACAGAAGAAACATTTGAAGCTAGCAGAGGTTGGTTCATGAGGTTTAAGGAAAGAAGCCATCTCCATAACATAAAACTGCAAGGCAAAGCAGCAAGTGCTGATGGAGAAACTGCAGCGAGTTATCCAGAACATCTAGCTAAGATCTTTGATGAAGATAGCTACACTGAACAGCAGATTTTTCAATGTAGATGAAACAGCCTTACATGTGAATAAAATGTCATCTAGGACTTTCAGCTAGAGAGGATAAGTCAATACCTGACTTCAAAGCTTCAAAAGACAGGCTAACTACCTTGTTAGGGGATAATGCAGCTGGTGATTTTAAGTTGAAGCCAGTGTTCATTTACTATTCCAAATTTCCTAGGGCCCTTAAGAATTATGCTAAATTTACTCTGCTTATGTGTTCTATAAAGAGAAAATAAAGCTCAAGATAATAAATCAATATATCTGTTTACAGCAGGGTTTACTGAATATTTTAAGTCAACTGTTGAGACCTACTGCTCAGAAAAAAAATTCCTTTCAAAATATTACTGCTTATTGATAATGCATCTAGTCACCAAGAACTCTGATAGAGATGTGCAAAATTAATGTTGTTTTCATATTTGCTAATACAACATCCATTCTGCAGCTCATGGATTAAGGAGTAATTTTGACTTTCAAGTCCTTTTTTTTGAGACAGAGTCTCACTCTACTGCCCTGAGTAGAGTGCCGTGGCATCAGCCTAGCTCACAGCAACCTCAGACTCCTGGGCTCAAGCGATCCTACTGCCTCAGCCTCCTGAGTACTTGGGACTACAGGCGTGCGCCACCATGCCTGGCTAATTTTTTCTATATATTTTTAGTTGTCCAGCCAATTTCTTTCTATTTTTAGTAGAGACAGGGTCTCGCTCTTGCTCAGGCTGGTCTGGAACTCCTGAGCTCAAATGATCCACCCACTTTGGCCCCCCAGAGTGCTAGGATTACAGGCGTGAGCCACCGCGCCCGGCCAACTTTCAAGTCTTATTATTTAAGAAATACATTTCATAAGGCTATAGCTGTCATAGAGGGTAATTCCTGTGATGGAACCAGGTAAAGCAAATTGAAAACCTTCTGGAAAGGATTCACCATTCTAGATATTATTAAGAACATTTGATAATTCATGGGAGGAGGTCAAAATATCAACATTAACAGGAATTTGGAAGAAGTCAGTTTCAACCCTCGTATATGACTTGGAGGGTTTCAAGACTTTAGTGCAGGAAGTAACTGTAGGTGTGGTGGAAATAGCAAGAGAACTAGTAGTGGAGCCTGAAGATGTGACTGAATTGCCACAATCTCATGATTAAACTCTAAATGTATAAGGAGTTGCTTCTTATGGATGAGCAAAGAAAGTGATTTCTTGAGATGGAATCTACTCCTGGTGAAGATGCTATGAATATTGCTGAAATGACAACAAAGGAATTAGACTATTACATAAACTTAGTGGACGAAGCAATGGAAGGGTTCGAGAGCATTGACTCCAGTTTTCAAAGAAGTTCTACTGTGGGTAAAATGCTATAAAACAGCATGGCATGCTGCAGAGAAATGTTTCATGAAAGAGAGAATCAATTGATTTGCAAACTTCATTGCCGTCTTATTTTAAGACATTGCCACAGCCACCCCAACCTTCAGTAACCACCACCCTGATCAGTCAGCACCCATCAACATTAAGGCAAGCCCCTCTGCCAGCAAAAAGATTACAGCTCACTGAAGGATCAGATGATTGTTAACATTTTTAGCAACAAAGCATTTTTAAATTAAGATATGTACATTTTTAGACATAATGCTGTTGCACACAGTAGAATATCATATACTGTCAACATAACTTTTATATGCACTGGGAATCCCCAAAAAATTGTGTGACTCACTTTATTGCAATATTCAGAACTGTGAGTAATAAATTTCTGTTATTTATAAATTAGCCAGTCGAGGTATTTTATGATATCATATTTATATGATCTGAACAGGAAACCAGAGTATGGTATAGCATATTTTAAACTAAACATGAGTTTATTCTATAATCTCTGACTCTAATCCATTTCCACAGAGTTAATTCTAGCTTTTCTCTCTTGATTATTCATAACTTCTTTCTCTGACAGAGAGGAACTTTGCTCCCATTCATTTACTTATTTGTTCAAATCCAGTATACATGGTAAGCAGGTTTAGAATTATTAATTCACACTCCTGCAAGAAATTTACAAATTGGAATATAGTGTTTATATACAATTCTTTTTGTCTTTAGCTTTATAGTTTCTAGTGAAGTACATTTTATAGTCAAAACCTTTATACAGAAAAGGATCCCATAAAAAATTTTCCAAAGACTCCATACCCAAGCAGTGGCCCTGTTCTCTCTATCCCACTAATCCCAATATCATTTTAATGTCTTGTTGCATATTCTTCCACATATTTTTCCTTGCTTATATATAAATAAGCACCCAGGCATATAAATATGAGTATTTGTATGTTTATTTGTTCTACAGAAGATGTTTAGTCTGAGGGTAGAGTCTGAGAAATAAAATGTTTTAGAAGCACCCCAAGTAATTCTAAAACACAGTCAAGATTAAAGACCACTGACCATCCTAAGCCAATTGTGGTCATTCTCATTAGGGCTGTCCCTAGGTGTGTGGGACCCCAGACAAATTTTTTTGTGTGAGAGAGAACTCCATCTATCTAAACAAAAGAAATAAGGAGAAAATGAGATATAGTGAAGCTGAAAGATCATGATGCTGATAAAAGTTGAAGAACATACAAACTAAAGTTACAATGAGCAAAGACTATGAAGTATGCAGAAAACCACAGAATGGGGAAGTTTTATAGGCCAGTTGGAACAAGAAAGTAGAGGAAACATACAAAGAGAAATATGCCTCAAATCTGGACAGTTTTCTATTTACAATTCTAGGTCCAGTCCATGTTTCTTTTTACAGTAAACTGTAAATTTAAGGAAGTAACTTTACAACCAAAAAAGTCTAATTACAATATATAGATTTGACTTAAGAATGAAGGAAAAGAAGGAAGGAAATTGGCCAATGTCCCAGAGATAAAGAATGTCAGGAACACAGTTAGGAGAGTACTCAGTTCATAGCCAAGTGGTGAGATCCATTCTGCGCTTCAGTTTGAAGGGAAAAATATATTGAAGTCGATCATTTCAGAAGATCACTAAGACAAGTGGACTTCTCCAGGGTCTTGGGACCTGGTTTTAATTTGCAGACTCAGAGATATGAGCTGCTAAATTACTAAGTCTAGTCTACCTCTTAGGTATAAACACACATTGATCGAGGCCACAGAAACTCACATATTAAAAACCCAATATAAATTTATTGATTTATAAGGATAATAGTAACCACAAAATTGACCAGATACTTTTGTTTACTGCTCAGAGCATTATATTTCTATATGTAAATCTATGTGTGGAGCCAAATTATTATTGGAAGATTGCTTGGTAAGTGTGAAATTAGATCAATAGAAGTTGGTTGGAGTTAGTGCTATCAAGTTACAACAACCTGATACATACACTTCTGTTCTAAGACCATACCTGCTGAAGAGCCTAGCTACTTAACTCTGTGGGCCAGAGTGCTGAACAATCTGAAGACACTGTGCTGGTCAATATAATGATCCCCAAAGATGTCTGCATCCTAATCCCTAGAACCTGTCATTATGTCACATTACATGGCAAGGGGAAATTAAGGTTGCAGATGGAATTAAGGTTGATGATCAGCTGAATTTAAAATAAAGAGATTATCCTAGATTACCCATGTAGGATCAATGTAATAATCATAAGGGTACTTTAAATATGGAAAAGGAGGGAGAAGAGTCATCATCAGACTGATGCAACATGAGAAAGATTCAACTGGCCATTGCTGGCTTTAAAGATGGAAAGAGGCCAAGAGCCAAGGAATGTGGGAAACTCTAGAAGTTGGAAAAGACAAACAAACAGATTCTCCTCTAGAGTCTTTGGAATGGAACACAGCCCCACTGACACCTTGATTTTAGCACAGTGAGACCCATTTAGGACATTTAGGACTTCTGTCCTCCAGAACTATAAAATAATAAATTTGTGTTGTTTTAATCCAATATATTTGTGGTAATTTAGTACAGCAACAATGGGAAACTAACACAGACACCCTGCCAAAATTTAATCTTTCTGACCTCCATTTATAGATTCCATAAATTTCCCTTCTTTAAATACCATCTTTTAAAAGGAAACGAATATAACTTGGTGTAAACTTTTAGTTACAATCACAATCCAGACAGGCTTCCCCAGCTGGATCACCTTGATTGGTATTCACCAATTACTTGGACACTTCTTGTTCTGGGAAATCTTGTAAATGGGCCATTTCTTGGTCATGGGAATCTTCAGACAATAGGAATGCAGAGCTGCGGCTCTAAGGTTTCTTATTAATACATTATCGATTCTCTCAAAGGTCATTCCAGACTAACTTGAACCAAAAGGTGAATTCTGAAATACCTCAAACTTTCTGGGGACTCCAAACCTAGGATTCTACAGGACAGAACAAATGTCTAATGGCATGAGTAAGCTGGCACATTGTAAATCAACATATTTGATTATTGTTCCCTGCAGAGGGAACTGCATTCAGTGTCAAGGGCTTGTATTAAAAGATAGAGTTCGTCTTTCTTTGTATCCAGCTAGCATTATTTTCCTTATCTCTGAAAACAGAATTCTTTATAGTCCACATCACAGAGTCTAAATTTATTTTAAATAATAAAAGCTAACAGTTATAGACCATCACAGTGGCTCACACCTGTAATCCTAGCACTCCAGGCGGCCAAGGCTGGAGGATCACTGACGGTCAGGAGGAGTTCAAGACCAGCCTGAACAAGAGCAAGACTCCATCTCTACTAAAAATTGAAAAAAATTAGCCTGGCATGGTGGTGCAATCTGTAGTCAGCTAACTGGGAGGCTGAGCCCAGGAATTCAAGGTTGCAGTGAGCTATAATGAGGCCACTGCACTCCAGCCTGGGTGCCAGAGTGAGACCCTGTCTTAAAAATAAAAAACAATAATAATAAAAAAAACCAGTTGTTGAGCTCTTACTATGTACCATATGCTGTTCTAATTTCATTTAAGATTCATTTAAACCTCACCACAACCAAATGACTTGGGCGCTATGATTATCTCTGTGTTACAGATGAAGAAATTGAAGTTCACAGTGGCTAAGTAGTTTGGCCAAGATTAGATACCTAGTAATGGTTACGGAGCTAGTATTTGAACCCAGTTAGTCTAGTTTAGACTGTGGTCTCCAACCCCTGGGGCTGCAGACTGGTACCAGTCTGTGGCCTATTAGGAACAGGGCCACACAGCAGGAGGTGAGCAGTGGGTGAGCAAGTGAAGCTTTATGTATTTACAGCCGCTCCCCATCGCTGGCATCACTGCATAAGCTCTGCCTCCTGTCAGATCATCAGTGGCATTAGATTCTCACAGGAGCTTAAACCCTACTGTAAACTGCACATGCGAGAGATCTAGGTTGCCGGCTCCTTGAGGTGGAGCTGAGGCGGTGGGGAGAGGCTGGGGAGTGGCTGGGGAGTGGCTTCAAATACAGATTATCATTAGCAGAGAGGTTTGACTGCACAGTAAATGTAATGTGCTTGAATCATCCAGAAACCATCCCCTCATCTGGAAACCATCCTCCGTGTGGAAAAATTGTTTTCCACAAAACCAGTCCCTGGTGCCAAAATGGTTGGGGACCACTGAGTTCAGAGACTGAGGGGTTTTTTTTTTGTTTGTTTGTTTGTTTGTTTGTTTGTTTGTTTGTTTGAGACAGAGTCTTGCTCTGTCTCCTCGGCTAGAGTGCAGTGACATTGTCATAGCTGACTGCAGCCTCAAACTCCTGGGCTTCAGCGATCCTCCTGCCTCAGCCTCCCAAGTAGCTGGAAACTACAGGCTTTCACCACCATGCCCAGCTAATTTTTTTCAATTTTTGGTACAGACAGGGGTCTCCCTCTTGCTCAGGCTGGTCTGGAATTCCTGGCCTCAAGCGATCCTTCCACCTCAGCCTCCCAAAGTGCTAGGATTACAGATGTGAGCCACCATGCCAGGCCTGAGTTCTTAACTAATGCATTTTGTGTATTAGAGTCTCAGTCTGTTGCCCTAAGTAGAGTACAGGGGTGTGATCTAGCTTACTGCAACCTCAAACTTCTGGACTCAAGCGATCCTCTTGCCTCAGCATCCCGAGTAGCTGGGACTGCAGGCGTATGCCACAATGCCCGGCTAATTTTCCTATTTTTAGTAGAGACAGGGTCTTGCTCTTGCTCAGGCTGGTCTCGAACTCCCGAGCTCGAGCAATCCTCCCACCTCCGCCTCCTAGAGTACTAGGATTACAGGCATGAGCTATGAGCTACCATGCCCAGCTTCATTGCAATGTCTTATTCCTGAATAAATACCATTTTCTTTTAGAAAGCCTCTCTCTATCTAGGTTGACAATTATAAATTACCCAGTCTGTGGTATTCTCTTATAGCAGGACAAAACTAAGACACTTCTCCATAATTTAGAAGATTATTCATCTTCAACAGGTACAGATATTCAGGAACTGAAATAAAGGGAGACACAGGGAGTAACTAGATAGAGAAGAAGATGTTTTTCACAATAAAGACTATTAGTACCAAAACAAAATAACTAAAATAAAAATTTAATTAAAAATGAGAAGATTGTCTCCAATAATTGTGTTTGAGAGGAGAAACTTGTACTACAAATTTGGAATAATGTGTTAATGGCAGTAAAGTCATGAAAGTTTTATTGAAGCTGTCTTGTTGGGTGAAAAACTTGCACTGTGAATCAGAAAAACTGGATTCTAGCTGGTCTTGCCACTAACTAGCTAAGTAAGGTTGATGAAGCCACTAAATTTCTAGGCCCTAGTTTCCAGGAAATGGTATTCATGCTGCTAGAGAAAGCACTGTAATAAGAAAAAGGATAAATGCTTTTTTGTCACAGGAGAATGAAGAAGAATTTATTGAACATATTCCTATTTGAAAAGCACAAGGTAAATTGAAAATTGAAGGGGACAATATTGAATTATTTCATTAAGTTCAAATTATGTGGGTGGTGAGGACTGAAAAACAATACTCCTAAAATTATAAAGAAAAGCTTAAAAAATCATTGGCAATAAGAAGCAAACCTACATGGTTCATCATCTTCTTGTATCTAGGTAAGCTGGGATATCTAGAAATTTTAACAGCTTTTGTAAATTGCTCTATTCCACCGGAGATATCCTTAAATGAGGTTAGCTTTTGGTTCAAGTCAATTTAACTCAGGCTACATTTACAGAATATCTTCAGAGGTGATTTTCCCTGGAACTAAAGAAGCCTAAGCTCCAGGCCCCTGATTTGCACAGCTCCTGTGAGCACTGGGAGCTGCTGGGCACTTGGTGTTCTGGGTGGGAAGTAGAAACCAGGTCACAAACAAGAAGAAGTTCTATGTAGCATTTCTGGTAATTCCCTGAAAGAGTTCACAGAAGGAAAGGAACTGGATTTTCACAGCTCTAGTAATTTACTGTGGTTCTTTTTGCATTCTAAATGCAGTACCCACTTTTTCAACCTAATTTTGTATCCATTCTGTTATATCAAAGCACATACCCCAATTATATGAGTCAGCTTCACATACCTATTTGCTATGTTTACTATGTGTTACGCTCTGAACTAACGGAGATACAAAGGTGAAGGAGCTCACTGTTTTGTGGGCAGAAGAGTGCAGAATTAGGTATAAAACAGAATTAAGTGCTAGTCCAGTGATAGAAACAAAGTGTAATAGGAGCACATAGAATAAAGCATTAATAATACTAATTTGTTGTGGTATCCTTATCTTCTGGATGATGCCCGGCTGACAAAAACAAAAAACAAAAAACCCCAAGAGAGTTGGAGAAATCCTGAATCTCTGTTAAGTAGCCCATGGCCTGGAGTTTAAGCTAGTGCCTTTTCAAACATTTTTGACTGTGATCTATAGTGTAACAGACAATCGCATTCATCAAATACATGCTCCCCTACATTTCTCAGTCTCCCTGAAAGTTAAATTATAGGCATGTGTCTATTCTAGTCAATGATCCATGAGAGGAGGTGATTGTGCTGTTTCTGTTTCAAGGGTCTAACATTGTGTAAGAGCTACCGTGAGTCCTCTGTGCTCTCTCTAGAAAGATTTTAAGCCTAGAAACAAAGAACATCAAGATGGAATAATTGAAAGATAGAAGATACTAACCAGATCCTTGAAGATCTGGAGGACAACCACCAAGGAGAGCAAGCTGACTTTATGAAACTTTATGGGAGTGCCATGCGACATATAAAATACTTTCATGTTAAGCTACAGAGATTGGAGGTGGTAGTGGAGCGCTGTTACCATAATTTCCCCTAGTCTAGCTCATTCAGGCTAATTCACATAGAAATAAATGGACTTCACATCTTGACCTAGTATATATACATACATATATAACTGAATCAAACTTAAAAATAATATCCTTGCTATCTCTGACATATTTTTTTGTTCTATTGCATTTAGGAAAATGGTTATCGTGCTTAATTTCACCACACCTTAACTGGTCTCTACCCATAATGTGAAAAAACACTGACTTAAACTGCTTCAGAACATTGATCCGCTATGAACAACTTTCAGGTGTGTCCAATTATTTAGAAAAAGATTTCAAAGTTTTATAATAAATGCATTGTTACAATGATAATGAAATGGAAAATACAAAAACGTTATTTCATCTTGTAAAATTATTATATTTTTGCAGTATGCTTTTTTGTTACATATATGTGCACGCATGTACATATGTGTACGCAAGTGTACACACGTGCGTGTTTTTCGATGTTTTGCAAAACTAGTGGTTCTGCGGCATTAAAAGCAAAGACTGTTGCTCTAAAAGTTTGCGCTTTAACACTCTCAAAGAACTCCATTAAGAACACATTGGTGGTCGCGGTGAGCATTGCATGGGGGAAAGGGCATACCTCCAATCCTGGCTTGGGTGAGGCAAATTCATAACATGTAACCAAAATGTTTGTACCCCCATAATATCCTGAAATAATAATAATAATAAAAGAACACCTTGGGCCTGGTGCTAGTGGGAACTCAATTAAGAACACTCGATCCGTGAGGTCAAAGTCATCTTCATTTATTCCTCCTTCCAATAGAAGGAAAAAGAAGTGAAGTCATAAAATCTTATGTTTTATTATTATTACAATGCCATCGTCCTGTTTTTGGAGGCCTGGAAGATGGAATGATAGAACCTCCAGCTGGGCCACTTGCTCTAGGTTACGACCACCCCACGACTCCAGTGCTGAAGACTCAAGACCGAGCTGCGCCGGCTCTAGGCCAGAACTGCACGACGCTCTCGCGAGAGCTTTCCACCCGCCGCGAGTCTCCGTGAGCACTAGTTCCCGTCTCCTATCTCAGCTCGTCCACAGGCCGTTGCCTCCCCGCCGGCTTCCTCCGCTACCTCTGGGCGGGCCGGAACTTTCGTCCATAGGAACGGGTTTCCACTGTTGAGTGTTGCCGGCCGGCGTCCAGGAGAATAGGGTGCCATCCTCTTCCTTTCGCCGTCGCTGCCGCGGAGCGGAGTCGAGCTGATTTGATCAGGGAGCGCGGTTACCAGACGGGCTGGGTCTATGGTCGCTCCGCGGGCCGCTCCGCCGGCTGGTGCTTTTTTATCAGGGCAAGCTGTGTTCCATGGCAGGGAACTTTTGGCAGAGCTCCCACTAGTAAGTGATCTTCCGGCTTCTCACCTGGGGCCGGTTCATGGGGGGCGGTGAGGAGTGGGCCTGCGACTCCCCTGGGCCTGGATCCCGGTCTCAGTCCCGAGCGCCGGCGGTACTCCCGGGAGGTGGCGGCTACCGGAAGCGAGATGAGCTTCTCTGAGGCGACTCTCCTCCACGCCCCCGGGTCCAGTTTCGGGGAGGGAAGGATCTGTGAGCTGGAAGGGTGAGGGAAGGGGGTTTAGTCTCTGGAGAAGGAAGATTTAGGTGTTTAATTTCGGATTCCTGGATTAGCTAGGCCGCGGGGAGTGAGATGGAGTGGGCACAGGTATGGGAAGTGTGACTCAGTTCAGGACTGTGAGGCTACCTGTTCAGTACAGTTGTGGCTTGCTTTTTTTGCCTGGTATTTCTTCAGAGAATGGGCATCGCGGTCTTTGTCATTCATCTTTTATCTTGAGTGGATAGCTTATTACGAGGAGAGGTGGGAGTCAGACTTATTTCTGCCTGCTAACTGCTTCCTGCCACTACTCTATGCCTAGATGGAGTTTTATGTTGATAAGGTATAGAGCAGGTGCTTTCAAAATGTATGCATTTCATTAGCCTGTGCCTTATATTTTAAAAGTGCATTTTCCAGTGATTTGTTTGCCTATTTCTTTAACTTTTTTCACGAATAAGTTTTTGTTTCTGTTAGTGACTATGGAAGAGCTAGAGTAATATTAAAAACACTTATCCCAAAATACATTTAAGCAGGCGGAAGGCATGTGATGGGGCTAATTGAACATTAACTAGGCTTTCCACTGTATAGTTGAAAGATGAACGGAACTTGATAAAAAGGATAATAATTTTTAATGCTGAGAAAGCAGTAGTAGCTAATTTAAATTTCGATTCTGTGAATAGGATTGATTCTTACTGTTCATTCATTTTTTTAGCCCTTTGCACGAGGAAAAAAAGAAACAATGGGCTGAGAAACCTATTAAAGGAAAAGCAGGTTTTCCTCTTGCTGTAAAGTGATTCAGTGGAGATTAAGTGTTATAGAAGCTTTACTACTGATTATATTATTTTTATTTTGCATTGTTTCACACGGTGAAATATTTGCTTGGGCAAAGTTAAAATAAGTTTTGGTAGCAGAGAAGAGATACCCTGATAAACTTTGGAAGAAGCTGAGAGAATTGACAAGTAGCTAGCTGTTGTTGATTGTTGGTTTTTCAACTTTAAATATAAAAAGATCC
This sequence comes from Indri indri, assembly GCA_004363605.1. Lineage (NCBI taxonomy): Eukaryota > Metazoa > Chordata > Mammalia > Primates > Indriidae > Indri > Indri indri. Next base: position 20,870 of record RJWJ010015431.1, on the reverse strand, counting down.
TTCTTCCCTTTTTATAAGTGTTCTCACTATGCTTTCATTTACTCTTGGCATTATAAAAACAGGTTTTTCACTTTTAAAATGTAAATTTATTATAAAATTAAATGTGCTTCTTTGGTGCTGTCCTTTTCAATTCAAATTGTCCTGGAGGAAAAGGCCAGTTTGCCTTACTTAAATCCTTTGCGAGTTATGGAGTCCCTGATCTGCAAAAGGTAACAAGTGTGAAAGACAAGACAATTCTGGAAAAACAAAGAAAAAAATTATGAAAGGCCATTGTCTTAGGTGAATTTGTGAAAGAGGAAAATTGACATGAAATATGCTGCATATCATGCGTCTAAGATGCATATTTTCACATTTTAACTCTGAAATCAACATGGCAATTTCTTTTATAGTAGCACATGAAATAATAGTGAATCTTACATGTAATCTTAAATTTGATGAAATGCAGTATTTATAAGTCTTCTTGGTTTATCCCTCATACAAAGTGCCGTGAGGAAAACTTTTAAAATATTTGTGAAATTTATCTTTTTAAAAATGTAAAATGACTCTGTGGAGATGAAACAGATTAGCAAATCACAGTATATTTCAGAAAGATATAGTAGACCCAAACACATTCTCTGACCAAAATGAACTAGAAGGGCACTAAATATTTGCTGGTTGATTGAATGGATTACTGAACAAGTTACAAAAATAAAAACTACAAAACCAACTGCGGATACTTTACTGTATAAAAAAGAAACTGACAATAAGTTATTTAATGTCTAGAAAATAGCATGAGATCACTATATATGGGATATAGCCAAAGCTGCGTTTATTAGAAAATAAACATCCTGAATGACAGAGAATAAAAATAAATCAAATACTCTACTTAAGAATATTAAAAAGGAAAGTGAAATAAACCTAAGGAAAGTGAAATAAACCTAAGGAAACAGAAAGATTTATTAAAAGTAACACTGATTCTATGTATTAAAAGGAAAAAAAAATTATGAGAGCTGGTTCTTAGAGAAAACCAAAACAGTAGACCAAACAACTGCTTGTTAAATCAAGAAAAAAGGGGATACAAAAATAAAAATTAGGAATGAGAAAAGTAAATAAACCAAAGGTACCCTTTGGGTTATCTCCATGGTGATAAATTTGAAAGCCAAAACAAGTTAAGAAAATTACCAGAGAGCAACTCCTTAAAAAATACTCCAGGCCCACATTATTTCATGGGTAAATTCTTTCCAGGTTTTAAAAGGATTTCCTTTTGAAATTGTTTTAGTTCACACAAAAAGAAGGAAAGCTTTCTAGTTCTCTTTATAAAGCCACAATAATGCTAATAGGAAAATCTAGCTAAGGTGCACTAAAAACCATCTCACTTTTGCATATTGACGCAAACATGATAAAGTATTACTAAATGGAGACTAACATTACGTTCAAAGTATAAAACATGACAAAGTGAATTTTACTATAGAAATAGAGTCAATATTAGGAAGTATGTTAAACAGTGAAGACATTAAAATACTATTAAAATTCAACATCTGTTCTTGACTAAAGTTCTTACTAAAACAGAAATAGGATGCTTCTTTAACATGAAAAACATGAAAGCATCAGCAAGAGATATTTAATGGCAAAACATTAGGAAAATTAGGGTGCCTATTTAACATTTTCAGAATATGCTAGTCAATGAAATTGGTAGGAGAATGAGATATAAAAAGAATGATAATTATCAATATGTGGATAAAATTAATTAGAAAATTCAGTTAAAAAATTATTAGAAATAATAAAGGTTTAATAAGATGACTAGTTACAAAATACAAAGATAAACTTTTTAAAAATGAATGGTAGAAAAGTATAATTTACTTATAGTAACAGAAAATATAAGATACTGGAGAAAAAAGTTAAGTAATGTACAGGACTGGTAGGAAGAAAACTTTAAAACTCTGTAGGGGAACAGAGATTTTAATAAATGGAGTTTAAATGTAGCATTGTAAGATGTAATTTCTCCCTTATATTGATCTTTAAATTTAATGCAATCTCAAAGAAAATTTTGAATGGATATTGTTTTTTGGGACTTGACATAATGATTCTAAAGTTCAGGTTTTAGAATAATAATTGTGATAGAATAGTCAGAAATTTTCTGAAGAATAGTAGCAATGGGGTATTTTCTATACCAGATATTATTTAATTTTCTATGTTTTAAAATAGCATGGCATAGGGACAAGAAAACAAATTAAAAATAGGAAATTATAAAGATCCAAATATAATGGCAGAATTATAAATCAGGAAATACTTAAGCAGCATTTGGAATCATTTGACAAAACAATTAGCTGGATCCCTACTTTTTACTCTATACCAAAATAAATTCCAGATGGATTATAAATTGAAAGAAAAAAAGCCTTGAAAGGTGTTAAAATATGGGTGAATTATTTTTATCATTTTCAGTCAGGGAAGGCTTTTCCATGCATGACAAACATAAAAGTAAAAGATGGGGAGATTCAAATAAGTGATTCAGTTTCAGATTTCTGTATTGCACATAATTAAATATTGAGAGATATTTAAACTTGGGAGAAATTTTTGCAGCTTATTTTACAGACTATTTATTATCCATAATGCACAAATTTTAGATCAAAAGAATCCCTTAAACATAAAAAAATGGCAGTCCCATTAGAAAAAATGGTGATATTAGAATTAACATTGTACAAAAGAAGAATTATATTTGGCCAATAAAGGTATTAAAAGGTGTTTAACCTTAGAAGTAAAAAAACAAAAAACAAAACAGTAAAGTAATACTTTGCCTTTAAGTTACAAAGTATTTAAAAGACGGTCAGTAATCCATAGGGTTAAATGTTTTAAGACACTCTCATGAATGGTTAATTGGAGTGGAAATTGGTGTCACTTTTTTGGAGAGCAAATTGACAATGTTTCAAAGTTACCTGCAAAACTGACCCATTACTTCTACTTCTAAGAAATGATTTCAGATATATTATTAATCAAATATGCAAGGATGAATTATAAAGATGTTCACTAAAGCATTATTTGTAATAATGAAAAAATGATAACCTGTATATCTGCCATAAGGATTGGCTAATGATTCATCCATAATGCTGTGCAGCAATTTAAAAGGATGCTAAATAACAAGGTCATTGACATAAAAAGACTTACAATACATACTGAATGAGAAAAACAGGTTGCAGAATAGTTTTTTGAAGAAAAACAGGTTGCAGAATAGTTTTTTGAGCAATATCAATTTCATATCTCTAGTTAAAAATAGTATACTTGACTAGGCCAGAGGAGGAGGTTATCAGTGTAATAAATTTTAAAGCAGCTTTTAGTATGATGGTTTTGTGAAGTAGGAAAATCAAATACCATAGTTACTTATGAACAGCTGAGAAACAATTTACTTCATCAAATCTAAGGTGCCATTAATTGGTGCCAAATAATTCCACCATTATTTTAAAAATCACTAAGAAAGAATAAACATACTGCCAATTAAAATGCTAAGGAATCACTGATTATAAGAGAAGTCTTGACATCAGAGTCCTAGAATGAACGAAATACAATATAAGCTAGTAACAGAGAAAGACTGAGGAGGAAGAGGGAAAAGATTAGAACAGAATGTTTTTCAGGACACATTCATGTGTACATTCACATACTGTCTTTAATGTTACTTCTTGCATTTTGTACTTCTCAGAATCTGAACAACCTAATCAATCTTATGGTGTGGTCTGTGACTTTGCTTGTTGATTATCTATAACATGTCTTAACATCTTACTTCTAGTTTGCAATGGATTTTGGATAAACAAGATCTATTGAAGGAACGCCAAAAGGACTTGAAGTTTCTCTCAGAAGAAGAGTATTGGAAATTACAAATATTTTTTACAAATGGTAAACATTTTTATTTTTAATTGGTTGAAATGGTATAGTTGGTTACCTCTGAATTAAAGTGTTTTTAAATGGTAATTTTTGAACTGTTTTAGTCCATACTTTTTTATTTATACATGTATTCTTTTTACAACTTATATTCATTTATCTTACTTTTTGGTGATCTAAGTAAAGTTTTTTTGTGTGAACCTTACACGTCACAGGCACTCAGGACAATTTGGAAGTGTTAACTAATCTTCCTAAGCCTTTATAATGCATTATTAAACATAGTTTAAGGTTGGCTAAAGCAAAGTACTTAGAGAATAAATGATTCTTTGATTGACATCCTATAGTGGGCAGTCATATCTCAGAACTTTGCTTCGGAGGGAAGAGGATTTAGAGTCAGAAGATCTGCCTTGTGGTAGCTTTGCTACATGATCTTTCTGACCTTCAATTCACTCTTTTGCAAACCTACCTCTCTTGTGGTTTCGAGGGTTCGTTACGGATTTTTTTTTTTTTTTGTAAACTGTAGAAAGTGTTTTAATGGTTTGATAGGCAGCTAATATTTTCTTGTTGTAGTTATTATAAAAATAATATGAAAAGCATTGAAAATATTTAGAAGATAGAGGGGAAATACCTATCATTCATCCTCTTTAATGCAAGAATAATTTTTGCTATGGGGCAATTTTTTGTGTGTTTATGAATACCTACTTTTTTAAACAAATTTGCAAATCCTAGTGCTAGACCACCATGATCCATGTAGAGCTTTATAGCATGTGTAGGTTTTTCCTATGTTAAAAATGAATATAGTCATGATTTGACTACATAGAAATTATTATTCAATGTTAGTATTATAGTGGTACCAGAACATACATTTAAACTTTATTATTTTCCTTTTAGTTATCCAAGCATTAGGTGAACATCTTAAATTAAGACAACAAGTTATTGCCACTGCTACAGTCTATTTCAAGAGATTCTATGCCAGGTAGGGCTGTTTTATTTTGGGAATATGTTGTGGCTATTTGAAACTCTTATCTAATGATGATGAACAGTATAAGTGAATCATGTGTTTGCCATAGAGTTATCTTATTTTTTTTCCAGTGTGTTCTCTGTATGAATGATATCTAACTTTGTTTTATCATATTTTAGGTATTCTCTGAAAAGTATAGATCCCGTATTAATGGCTCCTACATGTGTGTTTTTGGCGTCCAAAGTAGAGGTATAAAACAATTTTCTGTTCTTTATCAAAGTACAGTCATGTATGTTGGTTAATCTGCCCCCGTTTTCACATTACTTATGTGAAGGTAATAATAGATGGTAATTTATGCAAATACTGAAATTGTACAAAATCAAAGATATATAATTTAACAAATGCTTATGTAGCACTGTGTACCAAGTGCTTTTGTAAGTCCCTTTACAAATATTAACTGATTTAACCTTCATAACAAACTATGCAATATGTAGTAGTAGTATCCTCATTTTATAAATGAGGAAACTGAAGCACAGAAAGATTAAGAATTTGCGTAAGATCATACAGCTGGTAAGTGGCAGAGCCAGTATTTGAATCAGCAGAGTTTAGTTCCTAATCCTCTGTTCTTAACTGCTTTGCTTTGCTGCCTTCAAGACATTTATTGTTTGGCACTAAGTATAATAGTAATCAGTAAGTGCCACAGCTTATTTACTACAACCTGAGAATGTCCCTCCTTCTCACTTGTATGCTTATGTCCTACTTATTTCCCCTTCGTGTCTCCTGATGATTGCCTGCCTCCCAATTCACAGGGAAAGCAAGAGGGAAGACGAGGATTGGGGGGAGCTATAGCTATATAGAGTCTAACAAGTGAAAGTTTGGTTGGTGAGGACAGAGAAATCAGGTGAGGGAGAAAAGAGAAATAGGAACTTGCAGCTGAGACTGAATTTCTGTTCAATTTATTTAGCTTTTCAGTATTTTTGAGAGAGCTCAGCTAAAGTCCAGAAAATAGCAAACATTGGCTGGTTTTCATAATGAATTCATGCAGTCTTTAGTGTTACTAAATCTTTGTATTATGTTTCTATTTTTGGATGATATCTTTAGAATAGTAATTGTATTCTTGAGTATTGAATGTGATTTTAACCTAGTAAGTTTACATTCCTTTTGATACCCACTATGATTTAGTTTTATTTTAACCATTATTTAGTACTATCTATGACATCTTTCCCAACTATTTCCTAAATAATGAGAGCTGACTCTATTAGAAATAATATCAGGACAAGCTTTCTAGAGATTTAAGTTTTTCTAATTGTGAGTGGTAGTTTAAGGAGGTAGAACCAGCTTTGTTGTTAAGTTCTTTAATGGAAAAAAAAGTATTTATAAAAGCCCTTTATTATGGGTGATTTTTTCAAATATTACCATGTAATATTTGATTTTATTTAAATATTACCATGTAATAATTTAATTTTATGTATCTTAAGTACAACCAGTATAGGTGACTAAGGCAAAATCTTTATAAACGTCTACTCCTATAGATTAATTTGGGGATTTTAATTTGTTTTGTTAAATATTTTTTGTTATTTGATTTACTGAGTAGAACTCTGTTATATGATTTATTGAGTGAAAGTTTTTGCTTTAAGATAAAGAATTATTTGGGGGCTGGGTGGAGTCACTTTCAGATTTGGTTATAGCATTATTTTTTATCTCTGTGACCAAATCTTTCTGCTAATAGTACAGAAATTGTATAGAAATGGTGTTGAGACTTTTACATTTTATTTTCAGTTATTATGATTGGATGTTTAAATGTAAATATAAATTTATATGCACACATACATGCACCCCCCCATAGAATAAAGAGGTAGGTTGAAAATATTTGAATAGATAGATTTCTTGGTTTAGTTTCTTTTGTTGGATAAGGAACCAATTCTTGATTTTTTTAAATTTTAAAATGAAATGAAGGGTTTAGGAATCTTATGAAGTTAATCTTACGAGAAAATTACATGAGACAAAATGTGTACGGTGGATCGCCTGATAAATTTTAGTTATTTTTAGAATGGTGGTATGTTAGGTTGAAAGAGTAAATGAGACGTGATCTTGGAAGTCTTGTACTATATCATTCTTGTCTCCCTGTTCTGAAAAGGATAATTACTATTTGTATCATTTTTTTGAGTTCTTTTGGTGATTTTAAAGTTTATCTTATTCAGAGAGTCAACTCTTTTATTATTAAATGGCATGAGGTATCTGTTAGTCCAGGTTCAATTGAATGGGAAGCATACCATTCAATTAATATTTATTCTTGCAATTCAGTGTAGAATCTAAACAGACTTCTTGGAAACTACTTTAAGTGCAGAAACTAGCACTGGCACTTTTAGGCTTGGTTTCTAATTTGGTACCTTTTATTGTTATTAAATTATAAAATTATTTGTTTTAAATGTAGCAATTTTAAAGAAAAGTAATACTGGTTAAGTATCCCTAATCTGAAAAATCCAAAACCTGAAACTTTTTGAGTGCTGACATGACACTCAAAGGAAATGTTTATTGGAACATTTTGGATTTCAGAATTTCAAGTTGGGGATGCTCAACTGGTGTAATGCAAATATTCCAAAATAAAAAATCCAAACTGTGAAACACTTCTGGTTCTAAGCATTTCTGATAAGGAATACTCGACCTGTACATTTTAGAGATTTGAGTACTTTTTCCTTCAAGTAGGTAGAAGGTGAACAGACTACAAATATGAGGGGAGCTAGGAAATAACTGTTTTGAATAGACCTCAGATAGATATCCCCAGGTTCACTGGGTTAATACATACCTGATCTCATCTATTTTTCTTTCTCTAGGAATTTGGAGTAGTCTCAAATACAAGATTGATTGCTGCTGCTACTTCTGTATGTAAGTGCAAAAAATATATCTGCTTTAAGGATGTAATTCTGAAGAAAGTTTCATAGTACGTAGAAGTATTTTAGTTTATGAGATGTGTGAGATTAGTTGGGTTTATTAAATCTCCTGAGGATACCTTTATGACTAACATATTTGGCAAAAAAAAAAAAAAAAAGTTAAAAAAAAGTTTTTTTTAAAAACCGCTTATAGTATTATCTGTAAGATATTACTTTTAATGTTAAAAATGGGTAGTAATTATCAATCCAAATACATCAGCTAAGTGGCTCTTAATTTTATAATAGGGGTACAGAAAAATTTATTTCCTAATTTTGTTATATTTTATTGTTTCCTAATGACTGTTACGTCATTGTTATGGGTGGAATATACTATAATGTTTCTTGAGCAACTATAATGTCTGTCTTTGGGAATTAGGTATTCTTAAATATACATATTGAAAAACATGGTTCAGAAAAAAGGCTGACTTTTGACCCTGGTTCTGTCACTAAGTAGCTATGTTTTGTCCTTAAGGAACTATGTAACCTTGAGAAAGTTGCTTTACCTTTTTGCCTTAGTCCTTTATCTAAAAAGAGGGGGTTTAGTCACAGCTTCTCAGAGGTGATGAAAAATAATAATTAAAAAATGTAAAAAGATGGAATTTAGCTCTTTGTAAGTCATGAAATTAAAAGAAATAGCATTGTAAAGTACTGTATACTGGGTATTAACATTATGCTGTGTTCCATCTTTATAGGTTAAGCAAAAGGCATCATCTAGCAAAAGATAATTCATACTTATTATTATTTCTGTGATCTACACAGGAGAGGCAGAAGACAGCTTTTTATGTTTTAAGTTTGTGAGCCAGACTGACTAATTTTTGTATTTTTGAGTCAGTCCCTGTCTGAGAAGAATACAATAGTATAATTCAGTCTTTTCCATGTCACGTCATAATTCTTGTAAGAGTAGAAGATTAGTAATCATTTTTGCCAAAAAGTTTAATATACCAATATATCACATTGATGAAGTAATGAATTGCCTTTTGGAAAATCAAATTATTAAAAAATTATACAATGACTAAAAGGAATTCTTACCAAAATGTTGGCAATGCTCAATCTCTGCATAGTAGATTAGAGGTACCTGATTTTCGTCTTATGTTAGTCTCTGCTTTTTAAACTTATTAGAAAATGTATATATTTTTCAATGTGAGATACCTGTTACCAAGGTTTATTTATATATATGTGTTTTAAAATTTTTTTATTTTTAATTATGGGTACATAATAATTGTATATATTAATTATATTTTCCATGCAAAGGCTTGAAAAGTATGTTTATAAAAGGTTTGGTTACCAGTGAATAGGAAAATCTTATAACAGGCTATTTTATTTATTTCTTAAATTTTATAGTGTATTACATAGGCTCAGACTGCTTGGGTTTCAAATTTTAGCTCCATTTCTATGTGCTTAATTGAACAAAATATTTTTTCTGTGCCTCAGTTTCCTCATCTGCAAGGTGAGGATGTTAATATTTATGTCGTTGAGTAGTTGTGAGGATCAAATAAGTAGTATCTATAAAGCTCTTAGAATAGTGCTTTGCTCAGTGTGTTCCTTTGCTGTGGCTGCCATAAATACCACAGACTGGGTGACTTAAACAACAGAAATGTATTTTCTCACAATTCTAGAGCCTAAACGTCCAAGATCAAAATGTCAACAGGTTTGGGTTTTCCTAAAGGCTTTCTCTTTGGCTTGCAGATGGCCACCTTCTGGCTGTGTTCTCACATGGTCCTTTCTCTGTGCACACACAGTCCTGGTGTGTCTTCTTCATATAAGTACAACAGTCCTATAGAATTTCACCTATAATAATAGGTGAAACTGGGTGAGGGTGTGTCTTAAGTCTGCTCAGGCTGCTATAAGAAAATACCATAGACTGGATGGCTTTAACAACAGACATTTATTTCTCACAGTTCTAGGCTGGGAAGTCTAAGTTCAACGTGGCAAAAAAGATCAATTCCTTGTGTCAGAGAGAGATCTAATCTCTCTTTCTCTTCCTATAAGGACACTAATCCCATCATGGGGGCTAACCCTCATGACTTCATCTAAACCTAATTATCTCCCAGAGGCTCTACCTCCAAATACAATCACATTGGGGGTTAGGACTTCAACATGTGAATTTGGGGGAGACACAAACATTCAGTCCATAAGGGTACAAGGGAATTCTGTACACTGTCTTCTCAGTTTTTCTGTAAACTTAAAACTGTTCTAAAAAATATTGAGTCTACTAAAAAAAAAAAAAAGTAATTAGGTAGTGTTTTGTTTTTTTTTTTAAGGGAAATTTGAGCATATGGGACAGATTTACTGAAGAAGGAAAGGTTAAAGATGAAAAAAATAGTAGGAACTAGCAATTGAATAGATGAAAGCCCAGTGCATAAGTGGTTAGGGGTCACAATAGAGAGGAGGGATGCATTTTCCTCTAAGTTGGAAGAAAGGGATTAGAAGATAGAAAAATCAGAATGCAGAGCAATTTTAGCATGGAGTAAGAGATAAATTGACAGCATTAGGTAAATCTAATTTCAGTAGAGGTGTTAGGTGTCAAGGTCCAGGGGTTAGGAATATAGGTTTGTTTTAGGTACAGAGATAATTTTACCTGTTGATTGTTTACCGTTATATAAGAACTTGCTTTTGCTCTTATACTTTACATCTTATTTACATCAAAAGGATTTGTAAAACTCAGAAACCTTAATAGGTACAGGTACATTCTCAAAATTAACTGAAGACCAGAGGAAAAGAAAGATTAAGTGTACATTTCCTGATGTCAAGTTTAAATGGTTTCAACTCCTGGCAGATATTACCTATGTAAATTAGCTTTAGGGTATTCACTTTACAAAACAAATATTTTTGAGAACATGGTACTAGAATAAATGGAATTCCTTTTCATCTCAGTGAGGCCACCTGGGATTTTATATAAATGGAAGGGATTACGAAACAGATCTTTGAGGACCTGTCAGTAGTTACTTGATTGAGTTAAATGTTGTATCGTAATAGCTGGAATACAGTTTTCTCAGATAGTACTTAAATATATATACATACCATTTTAAGGAGATGGGGGATTGATGGTTAACATACTTTTTTCATTTGTACTTTATTACTGACTAATAAAGTAGTAGATAATAGAGTTGTAACTGTGTGTGTGGTATAAAAAAAAAGGTTCTAGAGACCTTTGCACATATATTAATGCTTTATTAAAATATATTTTTTGAAAAAAACTAGTCATTATAAAAAGTTTAGAAAGTACAGATTAGTAAAAAATTCTTAAATCTCAGATAACCATTGTTAACATTTTCTGGTGTATTCTTTCAATATTACATATATATGTATATATTTTTTTCTTTTTTTAAAACAAATACGTATGTATTGTAGACACATATACAACCCCTGTGTTCCTTCTCAGGTAAATCACTGGAGAATAGAACAATGCCATTCTAGACCTGGAAAGATTTTAAAGATAATAAAAGCCAGTGATTTTTTTTTTTCCATTCTTTTTATTTATTTTTTTAGGCTTCAGAACCCTTTCTTAATATACTAAATATAAAATTGAAGCTAATTGTAGTATAGGTGGTGATCTAGGGCTTCCTGCTACTCAGTCTTTCCCCTCCCCTGAAAAAAAAAATCTGGATCCCTAAACAATGCCAAGAGCTGCTGAAAATGGGTAGCTCTGCCCTCTAATATTCTACACTGTGTTAAATTCTAATTTTGGGTTAATTCATTTTCTCATTTTCTTAGTTAAAATTGTTTTTTGTTTTCTGCAGTAAAAACTAGATTTTCGTATGCCTTTCCAAAGGAATTTCCTTACAGGATGAATCATGTAAGTATAGTGTATAAAATAAAACACTTGTCAAAGCTATATATCAACTAGCTACATTTTGTATTAGAATACACTTAATAGTCCCCTAGAAATGGCAATTTCAGATATTACAAGAATATAGACATTATTCTAAATTAAAGATAACTAGCTTTTACCATTTTTTAAAATACTTCATAGTAGTTATTATCAACTCTGGCTGCCCATTAAATCATATTGGGAACTATTTAATACTACTGATGTTGCATCCTTTCCAGACCACCTTACTCAGAATTTTCAGGCTTGGGGTTCCCCAGCATTGGCACTTTCTAAAAGCTCCCAGGTGATACTAGTGTGCTGCTGGGGCTGAGAACCACTTTAATGGAACAGTATGAAATATTTTAAAGATGAATTTCCATTGATATTTTAATAGACATATCTTTCTTTTTCCACCATGCAAGGGATTCGTTCATTCTACTTAAGTTGTATTTTTTTAATTAAGTTGAGGTCATTGCATTCTTGCATTTGTTGAGTAGAAAAGTAAGGATATTTTTACAGGATATTTTAAATAAGAATGAGTAAAAAGAATGCTTATAAGAGACTGGCTTTTCCTTATCAAGATTGAAATGCTTTATTATCATAATTGTGATAAGTAATTTTTTATTGCATATGTTCATTTTAATATAAGCTAGTTTCTTAATTTAAAATTTTAGTTATAATTTGTGCTAAATTATGATAATGTCTATAAATTGTGTTAGATTAAGTGGACTCATCTAATTTGGTTTCTTGTTGACATTTGATAATCTTTTTTTTAAAACAGGTATTAGAATGTGAATTCTATCTTTTAGAACTAATGGTAAGTATATTTTCTGCGATTAATAGAGTAAAACATTTTCAAATTTAATAAAGTCAGAAATCATTTAAAGAAATGATTTGTAGGGAGGTACATTTTAAAACCATTGACATGATTACATGATGGTGAAATCATAGTAGCCTGGTAACCTTATCACCTGTATCTTCTCTGAAGCCCATAAAATAATATGTGTATCCTACTTAGTATGGGAACATTTTTCTATTCTATAGTAAGTAACTACAATAAAAGGATTATAAGCAAACAGGTCAGGACATTAAACCACTGTAAATTATGTGCACAATTTATGTATGTGTACAGTGTTATTTAAAGATAGCTCATGTCTTTGGCAGAATTCTGCTCCTCCAGTTGGGAATTATGGATTTATAGGCTAATAAGAGGTTTCAGTGTGTTGCAGATGTGACACTTTGAGTCTCTAAGGGAATGAATGGATGCTGACTGACTGCCAACCGATTTACCAAGGTATATTCCAGAGAGAGCACTGCCTTCACTATCATAGTAGAGGTTAGGGCTACCATACTGCTTGCTTAAGAGAATAAAAGGGAAACAAGCATGAGTTAGAGAACTTCACTTTGGAGTACACAAATCAGTTGGGTAATGATATCGTTTTTGTGTTGTAATAAATCTGTTTTTATACATACACATTTTTTAAACTGTTTCTAGGATTGTTGCTTGATAGTGTATCATCCTTATAGACCTTTGCTCCAGTATGTGCAGGACATGGGCCAAGAAGACATGTTGCTTCCCCTTGCATGGTAATTAGAACAGAAGTTATTAATAGTGTAACATGTTATTAGATAGGAAGGTTGACAAGTAAAAATGAAGTTTAGTATTTTTAAAGTCATTAAACTAGTGCCCCAAGATATTTTATATTAAGCGAAATACCTGCTTGTTGAATTTTAATAACTATAGTGGTATAAATGCTAAAATGATAACCATCTTAAGTTATCTATTTGATAAATATAGCTGTTAAAATTTGATTTTGTATGAAAAACAGACTGTTAATATAAAAATTAAGACTAAGGTTATCTTTAAAATAAGATACTTTTGGTTGTATTCAACATACATATAAGTTCATTGTTTAATTTCTGGTTTTTTATTTAATCTTCTGATTTTTGAAAAACTATGCAAATGTGTTTATATTATAACTTATTATGAGGTTTTGACATTTAAAATATATTTAGCTGTAGTTTTATTCATTGATATGTGCTTATTTGTTGTCACATTCATGTATCTATCCTTTTGCTTTGATGTTTTTACCTTTATAGCTGTGCTTCAGTAATAGAAAAGGGAACTAAGTGTGTACAAAGATGGGAAATCTGGCCCTCTCTGGGAGGAAATGTACACATGAGGTAGTTCTGCTTTCAGTAATAATATGATTTACATTTCTATAGGAGGATAGTGAATGATACCTACAGAACGGATCTTTGCCTACTGTATCCTCCTTTCATGATAGCTTTAGGTATGTAAGCGTGGTATTACCTCTGCTAGTTAAATTGTTATAAATAAATAGGTCATCCTAAAATAAATTTCAACCTATTGTACTTTATGTTTTTATGTTCCATGAAGTAATAGACTAATACTTGCATGTGAACTTTCAATAATATGAACTGCAACTGTCACAAATCAGGATTAGTGTCCCCCCCAACCCCCTTTTATGGTAAGTTTTTTTTAATCATTTAAAAGCATTTTAATCAGTGTCTGAATAGAACATTTTTATTTGTTTAGGGGGAAAAGTTCAGAATTAAGCCTGCCAATATTAGTTGGAACTTATGTAAAATAATCAGGCCCATCTTTCATATCTTAAGCCCAATTAAGTACTTAGGTTGAGTAAAGGAGCCTCTGTGGTCCTTAATGCCTTGCTGGAGGGAGAATTTAGCTACCATTCCACTGTCTGTGGAAGGCAGTGCTGTGATGGGTTAGAACACAGTCTTTGGAGTCTGATAGTCCTAGGTTTAAACTTTACTTTCTTTACAATTGTAGAAAAATTATCTAACCTTTCTGGGTTTGTTTCCTTAATTGTAAAATGAGTGGGATGCTAATAATTCCATACAGAGTCATTTCAAGAATTAAATGAGATAGCTTGTAGAACAATAATTAATGCCTGCTATTTACTAGGTACTTGTTAATTTCTGTTCCTTTTCCTTCTATTGATTCCTTCTATAACTCCATCCTCTTGGTTTTCCCCCATTATTTTCCCAATTCAGACTTAATTTTCATTTGTTTCTCTTTGTTCAGTTATTCCTTAAATGTTGATGTTTCTTGGCCTTCTTACATCAGAGGTGGCAAATAGGTTGTATTTATACTTTTGTAGTACTGGTGGCTCCCTGAAAGCACTGGATTTGGAAGGATTTTGAAGTGGCATCTGGGTTCAGTGGGTAAGAAGGCTAGGATCTGCATAGGTAAGAAGGAGGGGATAACAGAACATGTACTACATCTTTGCTATCCTTGCTATCGTTCTTCTTCCTGGGTGTTTTCACTGAGGCCCATGGCTTCTACTATCTCTTATGTGCTAAAACATTTAAATTTCTTTATTTAGCCAAGATCTTGCTCCTGAGCAGTTCTTTATATCCTTTTTCCTATTACACAGCCCCTCAGACTCATCACTGACCTCATCACTTTGCTCCCAAATATATTCCTCCTTTTAATGTCTTTGCTAGCTTGATAATAGCACTAGGTAGTTACCTTAGTTGGAAACCCAGCAGTTAGGCTCTTTCATCTCCCTTGATACCTACATCTAGTTGGTTACCAATACCTTTGTGCTTTTCTCTTAATTGTCTGTCCCTTTTTAAATCTCATAACTATCTTCTCATCTCTATCCAGGTTATCACAGCAGTTTCCTAACTGGCTAATTTGCGTTCCACATCCATGTGCTCAGAGAGCCCATCTGTCCTCCACACTGTTGAGCTAGGCTAGTGGTTCTCAACTGGGGATAATTTTGCCCCCCAGGGGACATTTGGCAATGTCTGGTTTGGGTTGTCATAACTAGGGTGAGATGCTACTGGCATCTAGTAGGTAGAAGCCAGGGATGCTGCTAAGCATCCTATAATGCACAACATAGTCTCAAAGAATTGTCCAGTACAGAATGTCTATAGTGCCGAGGTTGAAAAACCCTGTGCTGGAATGAGCTTTTTAAGATTCAGAATTTGTCTCCAAATTAAACCTTTCAGTGCTCTTCCTAATTGCTGGGTAAAATCTACAGCCTCTTTTTACCATTTATATATTTGCCATTCTCTCCTCCCACACACGTTTTTTTAAGGCTTGGCTCAGATATCCCCTTTAGTTGACCCTCCCCAGCACCCTCCCATCATTACCTCAGTCTGGGTTTAGGATGCCTCCTCAATCTCTAATTTACTCTGTCTATGCCCCTGTCATGGCTTTTTCCACCGTATTTAAATATCTGTTCTTACCATTTCAGTCCTTTAGCCTCTTGATTCCTTCTGGACCTAAGCCCTACTCTGTAGTTTTGTTTGACTTGGGGCAACCAGTATGTCAGTTCACATTTAAGTTACTGTTTGCCTAGAATGTCATCCTTAGCAAAGTCATGTGGGTAACCAGACCAGGAAATTTAACTCTCAACAAGCTGGGGTGGGATCAGGGTAGCCAGGCTGCTAGTAGAAATTGTTTTAGGCAAAATCGCAATGGGGAGTCTTATCTTTGAGCTCTTTTACTATCTTTGTTAGTTTATATTACATATAATATATATAATCGTATACAGTGTGTTACATTGTTTTCTAACTTCTATTTTATTGCAACACTAAATTTGTATAGGTGTGCTTAGCCTTCACATAACTTGATCATATGCTAATAACTTCAAAAAGAAAAAAGCAGAGGCAACGCTGCTTTTAATTGAAATGTCAAAACATAGTCAACATTGTTAAAACTTGGCATATTGATTGACTTTCTTGTTTGTTTTGTTTTTGTCACACTGACTTCTGGGTGCAATTTGACTTACTTTGTTTATATCACTCTTCAGGGATGACTTCCCTGTTTTAATCGCCTCCTTGGCTGTTCTTCCTCTCTAACATACCCTGACTTTCAAGGCAACTGCACTGCGACTAGGGACTAGCACACAGTGAGGAGCAGATGTCAAGAACATTAATGTAGTGTAATAATTTTTTCTATCTATATCAGATTAGGTTGATAAGATGGTCAATGGTAACTATTAAATGTAGCTGTATAATTTGTTATTTTTTTAAATTCTTGGTCTTGGCTTGCAAGCTGTATAATTTTTTAAAGGAATGTTGGAAAATACACATAAATTTGTAAGTGAAAATCTTATCTTTAGTTCTAAGATTATGTATTCTATGTTTGCAGCTAAACATGGGCAATTGTCTCCCATTTTCTTTCCAGCTTGCCTACACGTAGCCTGTGTTGTACAGCAGAAAGATGCCAGACAGTGGTTTGCTGAGCTTTCTGTGGATATGGAAAAGGTATTCTTTAACATTCCCTTACTTAAATAAAAACTTGAACATTTAAAAATTAATGTCTTATTTACTTACTGTGAGTCTAAAATCTTACGTTCATTAGGCTAAGAAAATTATTGGTTAAAAAATATGAAGAAACACGTTTGGTGGGAAGAGTTGATGTTGACTATTTAATTTATATTTCTCGTGTCAGCTTAGGGTTAAATAGAATGGTAAACTTTTGTTTTGACTGGTTACAAAGTAGCCTCTAATTTCCAGGATTGTTTTAAAAGCTACCTAGTGACGACTGATTACTATGAATTTCTGTAACGCAGTCTATCTCCTGGCAAAATGGCTTTTGCTGCTTTCTATCTTTTCTGCTCAAATGTTGAATGCGTTAAAATTAATCTAAGTTAGGTCTACTCAGGTGGGAAAGAAAGGCCTAATTTGGAAACTGGTTATGACAAATTTATAACTGCCCATTTTTGAGCACCTTAACTTATAGGTAGTTAACAGAGAATAAAAACATCTTGTGTGTGCAATCTCCCATTAAATTGTTTGCAACAGTTGTTATTAGAGGAGTGTGCTCTATAGTGGCGTATTCCTCCATGATTAGAACCTATGTTCTTAGTATCTCACTATTTTGTTTTGGTTTAAGATGTCATCAGGTAGAAGGAAACCAACTTCAGAGATAGATAAGGATGGACAGGGTATACCTGTTGAAAGAGGAGAGTCTAGGAGGAAAAAACATGTGTAAACAGCAGTGTGGTGAAAAATACTGCTTTAAAATTTTATCAGAATTGTCTAATCTAACCTGCATACTTAAGGACAGAGACTCTATCTTTTTACTGTTTTTGTAATGTGTGTTTTTTATGTAATAAATGTTGCTTGTTTTTGAGAGAACTTTCAAAACTTTCCACTGAGAACTTTTCAAAAATATTTTCTTCTAGATTTTGGAAATAATCAGGGTTATTTTAAAACTGTATGAGCAGTGGAAGAATTTTGATGAGAGAAAAGAGATGGCAACTATTCTGAGTAAGATGCCGAAACCAAAACCTCCTCCAAACAGGTATTTTATAAACTTTAATTATTGATTTCATTTGATTATATATCATACTTATTTATCATATTTTTCTTAGATTATGTTGTTTTGTATCTTTTTCTTAAAATTCCTTCCAAAACTTCATAATCCATGTTAATGTTATTTTTTAAATTTGTGACTTGATAGTTTGAGAATATCTCATTTTAAAAAATACATTAATCTGATCATCTATTTAGTAATTTTTCCTAATGCAATGGAGGTCTATTACAGGTATCCCTCAACATATGGCTACATATTGTACATAAATTTAAACAGAGCAGAATTAGGCATGTTTATCTAAAATTCAGGGATGAAGAATTCTGTAGTAGTTTCATGTCAGTTTGACTATGTGCCATCTTCTCCCCCCCCCCGACTATTTTCCTATTTTATAAATTTCAGTAGCAGTTTTAAAAATTCTGATGAATGACCTGATATTATAAAGAATTTTGGTTTTGAGTGACCCTAAGATCCACAGCACACAATAACATAATGTTGCGAAATATGAATCACCTGTGCTAAGAGGTTTTTGTTGTTGATGATTTTTGTTTTTTTAAATGGGATCTGTTCAGTTAGTTCAGGTTCTAAGCTCTCACTGTATATCAGATCATTTGGGGTATGGAAAAAAGTCAGAAGGGAAATAAAGAAATGTTATCCATCTTCATCATCTATCTAGAAAAATAATTAAGTTATATAAGAAGATAAATTTGTAGGTTGCTACTGATAATGTTACAGTTTGGACAAAGTTAACTTGACTTATACAAGGAGCTGTTTAAGACAGTCATTCAAACAGCTGCCTTTGGATGCATTTTTTGCAGAAATTCCCTGAGTGATTCTCCACTAGTGGCAGGGCCTGAAGCTGCAAGATGATGGTGGACAAGATAAGGCAATAATCCTATTGCCACATTCAATGGTATTTTCAGTTTTAGTTATTTTTATTTTAAATATTCAGCATTTTCCAGGAAATTACCATAAATTTCTTTTCTGACTTATAAAGTTTTGCTGTATTTACATATGATTTTATTATGCCTTTGGACACCAGTTTTTTTGGAAGAACACTTCTTGATTTTCATAAATAGTAGGAATAGAATTTTATATGTAAGATTGAATTTTATAGAAAATTTGTTTAGAAGAAGCTGTAATCTCTATGTTGAGTGATACCTGTAATAAGAGTGAAATCCCATGCCCTAATTTAAATTTTTGGAGTGTATATGGACACTGACTTCCAGAATGCTTGTTATGTGTGAGGGCAAAAGTTACGTAAGAATAAAAACATGAAACCAAACATTACTCTTCTGGGTTTTAATTTTTCCACATCATGTCTTATAATTAGGAATGTTTCTTTGTGGAGTTCTGCTACAGAATAATGAACTTTAAAATTAGTAGGCTTATTAGGGTGTTAAAAGTGAATCTTTTAATTGGTAAAAAATCTCTTTCTTCCCCATTTGAACAGTGAAGGAGAGCAGGGTCCAAATGGAAGTCAGAACTCTAGCTACAGCCAATCTTAAAACATTCCGAAGAATTCCATAGTGGACCACTTGGAAATAAACCATTGGACAGATTTCAGTAGTGTCTTCAATGGAACACAAATGAAAATGAATAGCTTGTTTCTGTCAAGCATATTGGGAAGTGATTTTATTTTTGCAAAATTAGTTTCTTTACCTAATTTGATTCTAGTACATAACTGATTAAATCTGTTGATTATAAAAGTTTGGAAAGGTTCTAAGGGGACCTACAGACAGACGTACATAGATATTTCAAAATTAATAGCTTTTGATTAGTATAATATTTCTTAATTTGGATAATAAAAATTGTAGCTTTTTATTAAGCCAGGAAACATGGAGCATAAGTTCTTTAAAATTCTCTTTGGTCATTGAAGGACCAAAAAAGGACATAAAAAGTCAGTATATGAGGGGTTTTTTTTCCCCCTCCATACGTTTAACTTTAAAACTGTATTTAAAGAATCAAATCTTACAAAATCCTGGAAGATTTTGGTAACGATGTTGATAATTTCAGGGAAATTAATCAAGTACCTATTCATTTAAAAGTGTATTTTATTCAGTAGTTTTGGTATCTTGCCATGGAAGATACTAGCCCCAGCCTAGCAGAAAAGTGCAATATGTATAGCATACTTTGACATTTTAAAAGTAATATTCCATAACCATTTTGAAATGCTGGGCAAACAGAAAAAAAAACCTACATGAAGTTACTTGCAATTAATTCACAGTTAATCAGGCATTTTGAAAATTTAATTGGATAAAAAACCATAATGTTGAAATTTAGTAAAATTTTAATGTTAATTTTTACTGTGAAAAGTTTTTAACAAGATATACACATCCTAGTTTAATTTTGTGTCTTAATGTGGATTTACAAATTTACTACAAGTATCCTGAGCCAGGAACACAATCAGGTTTCAGGCCAGTTTGATACTGGCTGTTCTTAATTCTCAGATGAGTGTAGGACTTCATACTAAATGTTATGTCAGTGGGACTGTGCTGTCTGTGGAACTTAATAAATTAATCATTTTCTTCAGACTTGAAGGAGAGTGATAACATTTGGAGTCATAGGATATTGATGTACAATTTAAGGATTAAAACTTTTTAATAAATCAATTGTGGACAATGGGTTATTAAATTAAATGTTGGCTTCCTAGAATAAAACTGCAAGAATAAAAGCAAGTTCTCCAGCCATGTTGACTAGTGTCTTGAATTTATCTTTTTTGATTTGCCTTATGCTGTTTTGTGAGAATCCCTCTTTAGTTAAGTATTAAAGCTTTGTGTTTGCCATGGGGGTCATTTCAAATGGTTTTTTTTTTTTTTTTTTTTTTTTTTTTTTTTTTTTTTTTTTTTTTTTTTTTTTTTTTTTTTTTTTTTTTTTTTTTTTTTTTTTTTTTGAGACAGAGTCTCACTCTCTTGCCTGGGGCGAGTGCCATGGCGTCAGCCTAGCTCACAGCAACCTCGAACTCCTGGGCTCGAGCAATCCTACTGTCTCAGCCTCCCGACT